>VMDR010001909.1:0-106812 GCA_007922815.1 Macrotus californicus | reverse complement strand
CCTTCCCCCCAAAAACAACAATGAAGTGTTCTGTGTGCTAACAACATAGCTTAAAAAAAAAAAGTAAAACAAAATTCTGCATTTTTATAAAACTTGATAAAAAATAGTATTTCAAACTGTACAGTCACCAGAAATACACAGTTATCAAAAATGCACACACTTCACTTGGCATCTCCAGCACCTTCAGCTTTCTGTGCCTAAAAGAAAAACAGACCAATTAATATGTGGAGAGTTTGAAACTATCTTCATCTATAACATTCCTTTGCTCCTGGGTCAAAGTTCAGTTTTTAGGTACTTTGACACGGAAACTCAGTACTTATTTTAAGAATGACTTGTTGGTAGGAAACTTTGCTAAAATTGGGGAAGGAGACACATCACCATTAGAAGATCTGAGGTTATTTTCAGCTCTACGTGTAGCATAAGTATGGCACCTGACAGGACAGAGATCAACACTACAGGGCTCTTTATCGAATGACAGAGACTTCAAGACCCCAGGATTTAAAAAAGACACAACTGGAGTGATGTAGATGCAGAAAAAAGGCAACTAAGACCTTTCGTGATCACTACGTCAAATAAGCAGGCTTTATAAAAAGCGAAGAAGCAGTTGTACCTGGTCTGTTTTGGCATCTCCATTTTCTGCAGGGTTATTCCCATCCTTGCCAGCATCAGCTTTCCCCTTTTTCCCTTTGGGTACCTTCTCTCCCTTCTACAAGGGGAGAGAGAAAAAAGCTGTTTCTCCTAGCCTATTATCACCAGCATGTGCTGCACAAAGTTATGTAGAAGGCAGAATTGTTTATTAATGATAAAACATACACAAACTATACACCCTCTCTCACTGGTAAAACAATTGCTCAAAACAAGGCCAAATTATCTTTGATTTTCTGTGGTCAGCAGTATACAAAATTTTTATCTGAGTGTAAATAACAGGACAATTAAGACAGCTTGAAACTTGGATGTTTAACACTCAAATGCAGTCTTCTCTAAACTGGTGATAGAGTTCTTGATACACAAATTTCAGGGAAAAGGCAAGCTATTAAAACAATGTAAAATATCCGTTAGTGGAGTCACCAGTATGCTGAATTAAAATACTGAAGGAAGTGCTTACTTTATGAAAATGACAAATGACATAAATAACAAGGCCCAGATCTATTAACTGTCCTATCTCAACTTTGTGCCAACAGATGAAGATGTTATACAGGGGGTCTCTGGTAAGCAAGAAGGAACCCTGCTCAGCCTTATTGACTCCTAGAAACACCCTGTGTCCCAGTCTCACTCACCTTTGCAGGGGCCTTTTTAGGCTTGGGCTCTGGCTTTGGAGGAGCAGGTTTCTTTTATTTAGGGGAGAGGGGAAAAGAACATTAGATGGACCAAAGAAAACACACACAACCAAATCATAGTACCAGTAACAGAAATATTTCCCACTTTGTAAAGATTCTGTGGCTGACCTCCCATTAAAATGTCCTATTTTCAGAAACCCACTCAGACAACATTCAAAAGTGTTCTACTTTGGCATGAGAATTTCAGAACCAGCAAATCTCAAATGGGTTCAAGTTCACAGTGGAGCAGTTGATTAAAACCAGCAACTGACCATCACTCACGGGAAGCAGAAGGGATTGTTTCTCAATGCTTTTTAGTTTCAGGAATAAGTGTGAAAATTAAAAGCAGACACACTTACAGCCGATAACCTGGCGGATCTTCTCTGTGGCTATGAAGAAAAATGAGAATGTTAGAATTAGGATAGTCAAACCACTTAAGAAAAACAAAACCATGTGTTTTAGTGCCAATCTGTTCTAGACTATAGGAAGTGAACAGAACTTTAGGCAAATTCAGGGATGCGGTTATGGTTAATTACCCTCAGAGAGACCAAAGCTTTGTAAAGCTCCAAAAGAGAATAAACAAGACTTACTTCATCCTTCACCTTGGCTTTATCTCCTTTAGCATCCCCTTCAGCCTATTAAAAAAACAAACAAAAACTAAGAAACCTGTAGCTCCTGCGGCAATATGTAACGGTCCACTAAATTTAATACAGTCCTAATGAAAAAACTCAAAGGAAGTCTTGCACCCAACTGCTCTAGGACTTACAAATCCTTAGTGTTTAGCACCTCCCACCTCCTATGCAAATATCCTAAGTGCTTAGAAACCTGTGGGAGTGCTTATTTGTCTAAGTATCGAGCCTTATTCAGCCCAAAGTGCGCAGGGTGTCAGCCCAAGCCTTTTTTGGAGTCTCCGCCAAGAGGCCCGGGGAAGCGTGCTCTAAGCAGGAGTGAGGAGGGCTGCGCAGCCCATGTCGCTGTACCAGGCAGAAGCAACAGCTGCAGCTGGTGCAAACAAACCCCTCCGGAGGCGGGGCCCGAGCGCCGTTGCTATGGCAGCCATCGAGGGCGGGAGACGTGAGGCGCGCGCGCAGCCAGGGAACTCGTGGGCGGCAGCGGCGCGAGTCTCGTGTGCCCTGGCCGTGGGCGGAGGCGGGGCCAGACAGCGAAGCCCCGCCCCTCACGGCGGCGGTTTTTGGCGGCAGCGCGTTACCCCGCCCGCCAACCCCAAGCACCTCCTTCCCGCCCTTTCGGGTTTGAATTGCCCGCCCGCGGGGAGGGGGGGGGGCTGCCGGTGGGGGAGGGGGCGCGGGGCGGGCACGTCTAGCCCGAGGGGAACGGGATAAACAGCCACCAACATGGCTCCTCCCGCCGCGGCCGCCGCTCCTCCAATATGGCCTCTGGCGCCCGCGGACAGCCAAGCCGCGCAGGGTTAGCTCGGGGCCGCCTGACACTCTCTCGAGTTCCTGCGCCGGGTGGCGGAGCCTGCTCCAGCCCGGTGCCGATTCTCGCGCCCCAAAGCCGGGGAAACGGCGACGGCGGTGGCGGTGGAGGCGGTGGTAGTGGCGGCCCAGTGCCGGGGGCCCTCGCGCCACGTACCTTTCTCTTGGGCATGATGGCGACGGTGGCGGGACGTTCGGGCTGGATGCGGGGATGCAGCAGCGCGTGGGCTTTGGCCGGTCCAGGGGTCGTTCTCGCCTCTTCTTCACACTGCTAGGGCTCCGGGGGGTTTATAAAGTTTTTATAGCGCTGGGAGCCCCGGACCGGTTAGAACCGGATTTCACCTCCCGCCGCCGCTCATTGGCCCAGCTGGGGTCACGTGGGCGGGGTTTAAACTCACCTCCTCTGGAGGGAGTGAGGAGGGGGTATGGGGGGAGGGTGCGCGAGACGGCGGCGCGCCTAGGGGGTGGGGGCGCAGTGGGGGGAGGTGCGCGTTGAAGGCAATAAATGAAGGGGGTGGGGTGTGGAAGTCTGCGGGCTCTGGGTTTCGGCTATCGCCAAGAGCCGGCTTTTGCAAACTACCAAGTTCCTTCCACCTTATGCAACCGAGCTACCCACTTCTCCAAGCCGTGCGACACTTAGAGCCATCTCGGCCGCTTTCCTTCCTGTTCCCACTGGGGCCCCCAGAAGAAGGGTTTGCGAGGCCTGGACGCACCGTCTTTCTTCGCCAGAGGCGGGAGAAAGCGCGCGGCTTGGAGGCACAGGCTGCAGTTGCCAAGGCCAAGGCTAACGCTTAAGTCGGAAAGAGCGGGGAAGCCAGCTTGGCGCAGCCGGACGTGCATCGTTCCAAGCTGCCACTCCGAGGAAGCTTTTCTTGCACCTCACCTGGAAGGCGGTCCACTCGAGGTGGAGTGGGAGTTTGAGGGGGAGACTTTACGCGCAGAGGTTACTTTCGGGTGCAATGGGGCAGGTAGGAGCTGTCCTTTCAGCACCCGTTGCTCAGCCGCCTCCCCAAATATCAATAAAGCCCCCCCTTCCCCGCCGCCGCCAAAGCCTCGAGTAGCGTCCTGAGGTTCCTATATTCCCGGACCTCAGGACCTTGCCATTGAATGATGGAGACTGGCCGCCAGGCCTACCAGCACTCCCCTCCCCCTATACTCCACCCGCTTCGGAGACTTCAAGCTCAGCTGCCCCCACCCGACGCGGCCACCAAGCCTGGGCGCTGCAAACGCAGCTGGCGAAACCTCTCCTTCCACACTGGCAGGCTGGCTTCCTTTTACTTGCATGAGGGAAAGGCAGGCGGAGAAAAGCGTCCGGGAATTAGGAAACAAGTAGAGAAACAGGTGTTGTGATGGCAAAAGGATTCTTGCATTGGCTCTCCCCACCTCACACGCCCCCAAAGCTAGGGATCCTGGAGATAGCCAGGTGCATCTGAGGGAGGTAGACAATTGCAGCAGCAAAACAAGGTGTTCTTCCGCCGCACTGTTAGCAAACAAGTTTTATATCTAAGAGTTCTTAAGTTTCTATTTGACACCCAGGAGAACATGATAAATATCCTCAAGTAGGGGCTTGGCTCACAGGTGGGAGGACACTTAAATAGGTCCATCTAGTTTATTGAGGCAAGGGTTGAAGCTGGTTGGTACAAATCATACTGGTAAAAAGCAACCACACTGAATTCAAATCAACTATTTGCAGCCCCTGCTCCTGGTCAGCAGAGGCCCCTCAGCCTCTTCTCCTTTTCACCTCTACAGTGCTTCTGGGGCAGCCCCTCCCAAACCCACCCTGCACACCTTCCAGAGAATACACCACCTCAGGCTAAAGGGGGGTAACGGCCCCCCTAATAACTCCTCTGCTCTACCCCAATCATATTAAGGGAAACCCAGAACAGAGACAAAACTTGGTCATACTCACAGAGCAGATTCCATTTGCTGCCTCCGGCCCCTCATTGCCTTCTTAATTGTAGGGCTCTGCATTATAGTCTCATAATTCATGCCTCCCTAATTAAGGCTGTCAACAACTCCATTGTAAAGCTGGAAAATGTACAGCACCTGCTCTCTGGGAACTCTGTGCCAGGTGTGTGTGGGGGACTTGCCAAAGGGTGCATTGATCTGCTGCTCAATCGCAGTGTCTGGCATTTAAGCCTGATTTTCTTGTGCCAGATAACTAGCTAGGCACAGGAAGGCGGGGAGGACTCTAGAGCACACTCTTAGCTCTGCTTGCAAGACCCCACCCCTCCCTTAGAGGGAAGTGCTGGGGAAAGTTTTCAGAAAGTAAAATGGAAAAGCTAGAGTAGCCATTGGTTGGTATTACTGGCTGGTGTTTGCTGCTCTGGGACACCTGAAGCACTTGTTCAGGCAGATAGCTCTTCAAAGGCACTAATCCTCTCAGCAGCTCTGCAGTGAGGCCTGGCAGGGAGAGGTAGGGGAAAGGACACAGACCTTGACTGGACTCTTCTTCCTGCTGGGCAGACCTGGTCCTCACAAGCTGACACTCTGACATGCTGGGAATAAATTATCTCAGGGCCTACTTAAGGGGCCAGGCCAAAAAGCTGGGAAAAGCTTCAAAGACTGAGGAGGTGGGAGGCAGAGTATGAGATGGTGAGGGCAGGAGGCAGTCAGTTGGAAAGTGCTTCTTTCTGTGTTCTTGGTCCTGATGTGTTCCAGGGAAAGAGGCATGTGCTGGACTAGATTCACCAGGGCCCATAGGCCCCCCTGTTACCCTGGAGCCATAGAGGGGGCCTGTCTCACTGGGGAGTGGAGCCTGGCCCCATGCCCTGCAAGAGGAGGATGAAAGCTTGTGTGGGCTGAGTCGACAATATGTAATTGGATTGTAATCACCCGCCTGGCTTCTGCACCACTGGGGGCGCTGAGCCTTTCAGTGAGCAATCAGCACTGCATGGTGGGAGGGGGTAGAGATTCAATAGCAAATCCCAGGTGGAGAGCCGAGGGGGGAGGATCAGCAGATGGGCAAATTTTCTTTCTGTCTCTCCCTCTTCTTCCTTGCCCAAATGACGCTGGCTGCCTATTAGCTATTTACCAGCAGATCTGAGGTGGAGCCAAATCTTTTGTGAAAGTCACGTGGAAGGCTAAGGTGGATGGATAAAGAGTGAGGGTTTTGGGGAGACTTCTTCCCCACAATTGTGTTGAAGGATGTGCTGGTGGAAAAAAAAAGTGCACCTGGAGGCACAGGTAAGACGGCAAAGGTGAAAGGAGAAGCAGCAGAAGAGCTGGGGCTCCCTGCTCTCCAAACCTATTGGTGACCAGAACTGCGTTTAGTGTACTCGTGGGAGACTTTCAACCTCAACCTTCCCAAGGGACCACTGTCCCAGGCAAACCACAGGTATCTATGGCCAGCATACACTGGCCTCTGGAACTCCCCCCCAAACAAAGGGAACACAATTCATTATCAGGAGAGAGGTACCCTTCAAGAAAAGAAAGGGGAGTGGGGCCCTGGAGGCAGAGGGCAGGGCAAAGTAGCAGGAGGTCAGCCTCACTCAGGCTGATGCAGTGCCCAGACGTGCCAACCAGTCAGCCCGCTTAAGTTCCAAGGCCTGCAGGAAGCCTTGGACTCTTTCTTCCCGTCTGGCTGAGAGTTTGTGCAAGCGTGTCCGTCGGAGCTGGGCGTCCCCACTGGCCTGGAGCCCCTCTCGCAGAAGCTGCTCTGTCACTGCAGCCTGGTCCCTCTCCAGCTGCTGCCTCTTCCGCTCCTCTGCATACATGTCTCGGGCCTTCTGCTAAAGAAAAGTGGGGATTGGGGGAGATCACTGGGTTTGGTTGGAACTGAGATGGAGGAGGTAGGGGGCGAGATACAGGGCAGGCCAAGTTAAGTGGAACAATAGGGAGTTTGTACCAGATTTGGAAAGGTTTGATGCCTATGTTGTAAAGGGAAGGCAGTGGAAGTTTTGGGTCTATCTTGGTTTGTCTTGTGTGGAAGCATCTGTCTTTCTTGAAATTCTCAGGTTTGCACTTAGGAGGGAACCAGAGAATATGAATCTGACTTCTGGTTCCTCCAACTAGCTTTATAGCTTTGGGCAAATCCTCTCCTAACCTCATTTCTTCATCTGTAAAGTGGGGGTTGTGCCTACTTTGAAGAGTGGTTTTAAGGATTAGAGATAATACTGTATATGTAAAACCCTCTTTAGCATATTAGCAGACTCTCAGAGACAGCAATTTTATAAGTTATTACTGTCTATTTTGTGCTGCAAGGAAGGTTCTATTTCCTGCCTGGGGCACATCCGTGGCATCATTTCCTTTGGTTTTCCAGGTCACCCTAAGGGTGCCATCCTCCCAACTCTTTAAGCTATTTTTCAGAGTTGGGCCCAGACTCGCCTCCCTTATGGGGACCATCCTGACTCTTCCAGCAAATGACCCTTTTGTGAACACTGTAAGAAGCAGGTTCAGCACTCTTAAGTCACTTTACTACTTTCTGCCTGGTAGGCTAGGTATTAATGTTCCTAGTCCTAAGTCTACTTTTTCGGTTAGAAAATAAGCCCTTAAAGGCTCCATTGAACTCCCCAGAGCTCCTGGAACTAGCTCTGATGCCAGGTAGGTGATCATACTCCCTGGCAGCACTTCTTATACCCTGTGTGTGTCTCCAAACAAATCATAAACTCCTATAGGGGAGAGACTGTGGCTTCTCCTCTGGCACTTGGGGTGCCCTGTACATGTGAAATACTCAATTGATTGACCATGTGATCCCAGGAGGGCGGGGGGGATGCTTGTGGGGAGAGGAAAATCCCTTTGGAGCAGAACCAAGGCCCTGCTCTTCCTCAACGATGCATCCTGCTCCTGCCACTCTAACTGGCTGCAGAGCCATTGCACCAGAGCTCCTCCTGCCAAACCCACTCCATGTGTGAGAAACTGCTTTGCTGCCGATTTGGCATCCTATACCCTGATGACCCTTACCATATAATTCCACCTTATATTACAGTATTTGTGTACATGTCTCTGTCCTACTCGGCCTGTAAACACCTGGACGGCTCTGTTTATCCTTGAAGGAAAACCTTCCAAGCGCACAAGCACTTGTCCCTTGCAACAGAGCTGGGGAGGTACTTCCTGTAGGAGATAAGACATGGAGGCTGAGAATAAGGAATTGATTTGCTAAGGCCTCTCAGCAATAAAGACTCATTGCATAAATGAAAATTCTGGAATATTCCCCCTCTAGGCATTCAAGAGTACTTTTCTGCTATGATAATAAGCTCACACATGGAACTATGAAGACTTAAATGAGCTTAAGAAGTTGTCTTGGTCAGGAGGAACCCTGGGTCCTATGTACAGGACCTTACTGGAGGACATGGAGATGCTCAGGATATAGTCTAAGCAACTCCCGTGTTTAAAGGCTGATTAGGACATAGATCTCTATACAAAGTCCCATATATAAGGTAGAATGTGGTAAGGGTCATCATGGAGGCAAGAGAAATATACATGCAGCCCAGAGGAGAGAAAAATATGGCTATGAGGGTCAAGGAGCAGTGAAACCTCATGGACAGGCAATATTTGAGCTAGGTTTTCACCAATGGGAAGAAACTGGATAAAGGTGGGGTGTATAGAAATGGGGAGAATATCAGACAGTGGGAATAATGGGCAAAGACACATGAAATTGATTGAAGAGCTTGATCAGGCCAGTGTGAATCCTCCTGGAGCACGAGGGGTCTAGAAGTTCCCGTTCAAAGAACTCTTACCTCTCTAAGTCTAATTCTTTTTTTTTTAAATAAGAGTTTATTTGAGCCAAACTGATGACATATGCCGGGAGCAGGATCTCAAATGCTTCAGTCCAAGCCTAATTCTTAATTTGCAAAATGGGGATAACAATATCCACCTCAATGGGTTTGCTATTCTTCTATCAGTACCGTTTGTGGGTATGGCTAAATAGGCTATATTCTTGGCCTAAGGATGGGACCACACAGGGAGGAAATACAGAGCTAGTTAAAGTCACTCCATGAAGCTAAGGCTTCTTCCAGAAGTGCCAGGCAAGAAGGCTACAGCCAAAGCAGAGCCTGGCCCCTATTTGCCAGGAACTGGCAACTCATTGTTAGGATGTGGAGTGAGGGGAGAGCCTAAAAGCCATCTGCTCTAGCCTCCTCACTTTAGACAAGGACACTTGAGGCTGAGGCATGAGGCAGGAAGGTACCTGGCCTAGGTCACACAGTGGGTTGAAGTTCATTTTCACCTTAGTGAAGATGGCTTCTTGAGAAGGGTTAAATAAGAAAACTAACATGAAAACACTGAAATCCTTTAGTAGACCCTCAATATTAGCTGCCACCGTCACACACACACCATCATTATTATGAGTCCTAATCAAATGCAGGTGACTCTGCCTCCTAATGGAACCTACTTTAAGATCTGGTGATCAACATTAATATCTTCAGAGAATACTGGCCAATCTCTCTGGGAATCCTTTCCTGAATTTCCGCAGTAAAAAGATTAAAGACTTGTAACTTGAATCCCAGTTCTGTCTCTTACTAGCTGTGTCCTTAATTAAATAATTTTTTTTCATTTGTACAAGTAGGGCTATAATACCTACCCCATTGAGTTCTTGTGAACATTAAATGAGATAGTGCATAGAAAATATTCACAGTGCCTGACACATGGTAAATATACAGTCAGTGAGAGCTACTATTATTATTAACATACTTATTAGCAAGTGTCTGGTGTATATATAGTAGGTGGTCAATCAATGCTCTTTTCTTCCATCCCATCCAGTCAGGCCAGCCCTGAAGCATGCTATGGTTCACCTAGAAACATACCTGATGAATGTTATGGTTCACTTGGAACTAACCTGAAGCATGCTATAATTCATCTGGAACTGTAGGATGGCTTCACAGAGGTTCCAAAACATGTATTCTGGCCACAGAACAGGCTGGAACACCAGGCAGGAGTGGGAGGTCTGGGAAAGGGGAGGAGGAAGAGAGTTTAGTTTAGTAACATGTTGCTGGACACATCCCTGGGCAGGGTTCCAAAGACGGAGCAAGCTGAGCAAGACCTAGAAGCCCAAAGATGAGATCGCATAGCATCCTGAGCGGTACTGCTGCCATCGGCCTTGATTCACTTACTAACGTGGGGAGGGGTCTTCTGAGGGAGTTAGATCACCTGCCTGTAGTAAGGTAAAACTAAAACAAGATTAGACTAACATTTCCACCAGGATTTTTCTAAGAGCCAAATTTAGGGCTATGAAATAACATCTGGACTATGTTATTGGCTCTAGGCCCTCAGAGGTCATCTGGGAGACACACTGTCTGATAAAAGTCAGCAATGAACAAATGGTAGCTGCCATTGTTATTTTTAAGTAGCAGAATGTCTCACAGTGGTTAAAAGCATGGGCTCTGGGGCCAGACTGCCTGGCTTTGGATTCTGACTCCCCCATTTACCATCTATTTGACTGGAGGCAAGTTACTTAATTTCTTTGGGCCTCAGTTTCCTCAACTGTAAAACTGGGAAATAAAAATACCTAGTTTTTAAAGTACTATGAAAATTAAACAAGTTAATGTACATAAAGCAGTCAGAGCACAGAGCTGGGTGAACTTTAATAATAACCATTTGTGGGCTTTCTCTGAAGCATACCCACACTCTTCGTCCCTCTCAGGCATGCATCTTTAGTTTTCCCTCCTAAACTCTAAAGGTCACCATGAGACCTGCAACCAGGGGAGCAATACGCAGCGGCAGCTTATCCTGGGCTTACCCCCTGAACTGTCTCCAAGGTCTCCTTTACTTTGACTTTCCAGCGAGCTAACAGCAACCCTACTGTGGCTCACTTCTTTCCTGTAATGTTTCTAGGGAGCCAAAGCAGAGCACTGCCTAGGCTCTTCCCTGTTGCTTCTTCTACCCTAAACCCTTCCTTTGTTTCACTGTCGCCAGCTTTAATACACATAATTTCAATACAAAAATAATAATAATAGACACTGATGTGAGATTCCCTTTGGAACATTCTTGACAGCCACTGCTGGATACCTTTAGGGGCAAGGGAGGAATTCAGTGCCTCAAGGAGGATAACTCTTGTTGTTGGATAGCTTGTCATGCTAAAGCAATGTCACCTTCCCTGGAACTTCTACCATGGTCTCAGGTCTTTTCTCTGGAACAAGTTTGTTTCTTCCTCAAAGTGACATTCTTTCAAATGAAGGCTTATCTGTTGCCAAGGTTGTAATGACTTGTTCACTTTGACTTTGCAAACAAACTATACAAGAGCAAACTATTTTAAGATAGTAGGGATTATTTCTGACTCAATCATTACAATATTCCCAGGACAAAGGAGGAACTCAATATATTTTCCCAAGGGATAAAAACAGTCACTGTGCTTCCCTTTTCCAGACCACTGTCCTTCACTCATTTCTTATAAGATGTGAGGTCCAGATTCCTTGCCATCCAGGTTGGTCTCTTCTGTTAAGTCCTCTGGTTTACCATGTAGTAGTCTCTTAACACTCGGTGCCCAGAAATAAACTTTCCAGACATAATACGACCAGCAGAGTCGGCCACAGAACCGTAAGATTCACATTATACTTCTTTCAATATAGCCAAATACTGAAAGTATCTTCATTAGCTAAATCTTTTTAGTTCACTTTTAAGACTATGGTCCATTAAGATTTCTAGAACTTTATCATGTGAATTCAGCTTCCAAGCTGGATCTTTCCCTCCAATCTCTCCTTGAACAAAGACTTGCTCCTGTCACGTGTACCCAGGGGCCAAGTTGACAGGTGATAGAGACTTTCAAGCAAAGACAAACTTATTTGACTATGAGCTTTTGGAGGGACCAAATGAGGGAATTGAGCTGAGAGACAATGGCCACTAAGAAAGAGTTTGCATTGAGTTTATATCCCTTGTGGACTGTGCTTGCATCGATGCAACCCTTTATTCTGAAGGACAGAGACTAGTAACTACGAAGCAAGGTTCTAGCCAAGAGGGGCTAGGGTACCTGGCAGGTTACCAGAGCAGGACATTATACTCAGGAAGAAAAGTCAGAAGACCAGTTCCTTGAACAAGGGCACAGGGGCAGTTTTCATCACAGATGGACAGCCTTGATTTTTTTTTCCTCTAGGAACTTTAGAGAGTAAGAACCACACAGGTTCACACAGTCAGGGGGAGATGAGACAGGGACAGCAAATGTTACCAGGTACAGCCTAGAGACATTTCTCTAGATTTTACGTCCCTTCTCCCACAAGGTTCACTGGTACCAGCATAGCTGGGAGTGAGGATGAGCCCCTCTGATCCATTCCGTGGGTACAATAGCAGTTTTCAGCTGAGACAAACAGAATAGTGGTTCAAAACTACTTACCTGCCAGAGTAGGAAGTCGCTGAGCCTCACTTCCCCAGAAGTCCGTATCAAGATGTCTGGATTAGGAGAGTGGTAGGTATAGAGGCACTTATCAAGCAGAGACTCAGAGACATCGCTAAGGTGAGTGGGGAAGAGACAAAGATAAGCACACATCTCTTTTTAGATTATTCCTTCCATAAGGCTTCTCAGATTATAGAATACCATCAAATATATTTATTAGTAAATACTACCTGGTACACAGAAGGCCCTCAAAAAAATGCCTGATAAAGTAATTAATGTTTTTAATCCTCTCCACTATATAAGGTATTTCTGTCCTCATTTTAGAGACAAGGAAACTGAGGCTCAGAGATGATGATTAGTTGGCCAAAAGTCGAAATAGACACAGGCCTAAAACCAGATAGACCCACTAGAATGTGCTGTCCTTCACTTAAAACGTCATTTTTTAAAATGCATATACCTTATGACCCTGCAATTTGATGAAACACTATGCAACTGTTTTTAATAGAGAGAAATCTCTATTAAATGCATTCATTGGAAAGATGTCTAAATCTAATATTAAATGAGAAAAGCAAGTTTCAGAAAAACTGCAGCATGGAAAATACATACTCAAATACTAACACATGTGAATATATGTATATATAAACAAAGAACAAAGTCTAGAAAGGCACATACCATACTATCAACAGTAATTGCCTTTGGAAGGTTGGATAAGTAAGGAAGGAAAGATATCTCTCTTTACTTTATGTATCTTTGTTGTTATTTGAATTTATTATGGAGAACATTTTTTAAAACCTTAAATTTAAGTTATATGACCTTGAAACACTGAAAAAAACCCACATTACTTACGATTTAAAAAACAAAACAAAACAGCAAAATGATCAGGCCTCTTGTGTTTAATTAGAGCTACTTTCCCAGACAGACACTTACAAGGAAAATAGAATAAAGGAGAATGGGGACTGGCACTATTTATCTTAAGTAAAATTTTGTGTCCCTGGGAAGAGAATATTTGTAGGCCTGCTGTCTATTGGTTCCAAGAACACTGTTTACCTTCTCTTCTAAGTACCTAGAGGCAGAATTTGAAATCTCTAAGACTTGCATCTTGTGAAGGCAAAATTTGCATCTCTAGAAGATAAAATTTCTTGGTAAAAACATTGCTCTGGGAATATAGCAGAGAGATCTAGGCTGAGTGTTCAAAACAAGATTCTGTACTTACTAGCTGTGTGCCTTTGGTTAAGTTACTCCATCTCTCAGTCATTTTTTTTGTGCAAACCACACAGGGAGCTTTATTTTCTGTACCATCACATGGGAACCAATATTCACTTATGACTGGGCAATCAGAAGGGCTCTGGTTCAGATTTCCCTGATAATCTGACAGTCTGTCTTGGCAGCATGGTCTTAATTCTCTAATTAAGAAATGCGAGAGACTGTCCTGGTGGTGTGGCTCAGTGGATTGACTGCAGGCTTGCAAACCAAAGGGTTACTGGTTCGATTCCCAGTCAGGGCACACGCCTGGGTTGTGGGCCAGGTCCCCAGTTGGGAGTGTGCAAGAGGCAACCAATTGATATATCGCTCGCATGTTGATGTTTCTCTCCCTCTTTTTCCCCTCCCATCCCCTCTTTCTAAAAATAAATAAATCTTGCCCTGGCTGGTGTAGCTCAGTGGATTGAGCATGGGCTGTGAACCAGAGGGTCGCCAGTTCGATTCCCAGTCAGGGCACATGCCTGGGTTGTGGGCCAGGTCCCCAGTGGGGACCAAGTGAGAGGCAACCACACATTGATGTTTCTCTCCCTCTCTTTCTCCTTCCCTTCCCCTCTGTCTAAAAATAAATAATAAATAAATAAATAAATAAATAAATCTTAAAAAAAAAAAGTGAGACTCTGTAAAATCAACATAATTTCTCAGCTCTCTTATCTTTGAAATGGGCATATTTATCCTATCTACTTATAGGTTATTGGGAAGGTCAAATCAAATGAAATTACAGATTTGAGTAACCTTGGGAACTATACAGTGCTATAAAAATAAAGAATAAACATTATTTTCAGTCCTACCACTTCGCTGTATGACTCTGGGTCCCCACTTAACCCCTTTGAGTTTCAATTGTGCCAGGCAGTAAGCAGATTTCTTAGCGAAACAATGGTAACTCTAAGTAGGGAAAAGATAAAACTGACGAAATGAAAACAGGACATCTGTGCTTTGGTCAACAAAAATCCACCACTAAACGGTCTTAGCTGTCTGCATAAAGACTTTTAAGAAATAATTTCTATTAAATAAAATACCAATTTCACCTATAAAATTAGAAGAGTTTACATTTTAAAAAATCTTGGCAAGAATAAGGCATACAGACCCAGATCTTGAGGAAATAATCTAAAAGGTAGACAAGAGTTTGGAAACAACCTGCACAACCAACAAATAGCTGAATGCTTAAGTAAATTAAAGCAAGATATATTCTGTAGCCATTAAAAATAATATGAACAAATTAAAAACATAGGACACAGAGCGCTGACCAGTATAGCTCAGCTGATTGGTTGGCATTCCACAAAGTGAAAGGTCAATGGTTCGATTCCCAGTTGGGGCACATGCCTGGGTTGCAGGCCAGGTCCCCAGTTGGGGGCGTGTGAGAGGCAACCATACATTGATATTTCTCTCCCTGTCTTTCTCCCTCCCTTCCCCTCTGTGTAAAAATAAATAAAATCTTTGAGCACAAAACAAAACAAAGCAACCTATAATGGAAATATGGCAACAGCCTCTGGGAGAGAGACCTGGTAGCAGTGAATGCTAACAAGACAAGTGAATGGCCTAGCATCAGGAAAAAGGAAGAGTAAGAATGTGTTAGTGTGTTCCCAGTACCATTTCAGACAGGTAGACCCTGTCTAGAAGGTACAAAGATACATGGAAATGTGCTCTGTGATAACAACACAGTACATTTCTTTACCATTTAATTTATAAAAAAGATGGTGAAAAACAGGCTTTGGAGGTAAACAGACCTGAGCTGGAGTCCAGGCTGTTCCATGTTGTTACTAGCATACGTTTTTACTTTGGGTAGGTCAACTAACCTTATTAAAACATTAGTTAACTGATCTTATAAAATGGAGCAAATAATAGTCACTACCTTATATGAAAATTAAATGAGAATATGTGTGATAAACACTTAGCCTAGTGCCTGCCTCATAATAAGATCCAATAAATATTAATAACTTTTATTTTTATACTGTTTTTGTTCATTTCAACCATCCTATATAGCACTCAGTATACCATAGTGAGTAAGAGAGCAAGACTCTGGAGCTAGGTTGAATCCTGGCCCCAAGCTTTTCCAACTATGTGAACTTGAGTTAAGTTACTTAACTTCCCTGTGCCTCAGTATTCTCATCTTTAAAATGGGGATAAAAACAGTATCTACCTTATAGCCCCTAAGGAGTGATTGAAATAACATATGTGGAGTACTTGGCAGATGTTGGGCAGAGTAAATGCTCAGTAAATGTTAGC
Organism: Macrotus californicus; assembly: GCA_007922815.1. Lineage (NCBI taxonomy): Eukaryota > Metazoa > Chordata > Mammalia > Chiroptera > Phyllostomidae > Macrotus > Macrotus californicus. Next base: position 91,312 of record VMDR010001909.1, on the reverse strand, counting down.
AATTATTAATATTATTAACACTCTTATTTTAAGAGGAAGACAGAGGTCTACAGGGGGTTAAGTGACCTGCTCAAGATAACTCAGTGGAAAAGAGTTTATTAACTATCCTTTATATCAATACTAAACCCAATCCCTTTCCTATAATTCCAGACTCAAAAAAAATATATCTGGAAGAAAGGAAAATGAGGATTTGGATGGTGGTAATGAGAGAATACAAAAATTATAGCTATTGGAAGGGCAGAGCCTATTGTAATTAAATCAATGACTCTTTTAAATTGACTATTATAAATGCAGATTTGTCTAAATTTGAATAATGTGAAAAGCACAGCCTCAGGACCTGATTAACCCAGTCTGAGCAGAACACCAAGCTTCCGGAGCTTGTGGGTGGAGACATCAGCCTCCTTATGCTAGTGACCCAGCCAGGCCCATACCCCGTGTGCATGACTAACGCCACATACGCAAGTTGCTAAAGCATGCAGGGCAGAGAAAATGGATATGGGAAAACAGGCTGGACAAGGTGCAGAAAGATAGAGGTCTGTGCTCTCCTCCCAGGTAGACTGCCCATGCCTTTCCCTTCCCCCTTCTCTTCTTCTCCCTCAGGCACATTACCTTTGCCCTTCACTCTCCTAAGCTCCAAGGGCCCTTCTTTTACCCCTGTAACTTGTTTTCTGAGCCTACACAGCCCAGCTGGCTCACTTCTACTACATTCTAAATAAACTTTTTGTTATAATTTTTTAGAAAAAGATAAAAGTCAGTGGTTACTGGTGTATGGTATGAGTATAAAGTATGCTGAACTAGGAGTCAAGATCAGAGTTCTAGTCCTAGGCATGAATGCACATTACATCTGCTTGCTAAATAGCTTTCCTTCTAGCATAAACATTTGTGCCTTGCTATTTTTTATATATCCCTTATATTTTTAATATACAGTTGATGGATTCCACATATAAGTAGACCTGCACAGTTCAAACCCATGTTGTGCCAGGGTCAACTGTATCTTCAATCCATGGTTAGGAACCCAAGGTTGCGGAGTGCCGACTGTAGTTATGTGTGGGTTTTCAGCTATGTGGGTGGTAGATGCCCCTAACCCCCACACTGTTCAAGGATCAACTGTATTATTTCATTCATACCAAAAGACTATGTGAAACATTAATTATAAAGCACAATATTGTAAAGAACAATTATGAAATTATACCCAAGCCAAGAATCAGAAAAGTTACCAATAACTGGTTTCTACTTTTATTGCCTTCATCTACTTCATCATTATTTCATCTTCTTGCCTGGTCTCCACCCAGACAACTAACTCAGTATCTCAATTTTTTCCCCAATAGTTAATTTTCAATCCACATCTTAATTTACCTCCTTACAGCATTTGACAGTGTTGTTCCCACCAATGTCCAGGTCCCTCCTGACCTACAACAGCAAATTTCCTGTTTTCTTGGCTTCTGTAATACTGATTGCCTCATTTTCTTCCTATCTTTCTGGTTGTTCATTCTTTTTTCCTTAAGGCTCATTCTCCTCTACCCAGACAGTGAAACTTTAGAGTTTCTCAAGCCCTGGCTGGTGTGGCTCATTGCACTGACTGCCGGCCCGTGAACGAAAAGGTCGTCGGTTCAATTTCCAGTCAGGGCACAGGCCTGGGTTGAGGGCCAGTGCAAGAGGCAACCAACTGATGTTCTCTTGCACATCAATGTTTCTCTCCCTCTCTTTCTCCTTCCCTTTCCCCTTCTCTGAAAATAAATAAAACCTTAAAAAAAAAAGAGTTTCTCAAAACCCCATCCTAGGCCCTCTCTTCGTCTCTCTGTAGACTCTCCTTCGCTTCCTCATGCCCTCTCATTGCTTCAGTACCACCTACATAGATGATCTCCTCTCAACTGTCAACCTGACATCTATTTTCAATATCCATAGTATATCCCACATCAAACCCCTGACCTTCCTCAAACTGGATCCTTTCTCAAAGATCCACAGTGAAGGGCACCATCATCCATTGTTTCATAAGTCAAAACCCCTTAACACATCCTTTTTCCTTGTAGCTCTCAATGTAGTCTATTTGATCTATTCTACCACCATCACAATCCAAGCTCCCTTCCAGGTATTTTGTACTGAAATGATCATAAGAGCCTTCCAACAGTCTTTCTGCAATCAACAAGCTGCTCACACTACTGCCTCTTTCCCCAGTTACTGCTTATTCTTCCTTCTTAGATCACTTATCATTTCCTTGGGGGTGACCTCCCTACCAGATCTATTTCTTTTATTACAAATTCTTATACCATGCCTCAATGCCTTTATAGAATTTATCACCATTATAATATTATGCTAATTTGTATAATTTTGATTATTATCTGTTTCCTTTACCAGCACTCCACACGGGCAGGAAATATGTATTTTTATTCTTACCACTCTATCCTCTGTGTATGGCAATGTGCCTGGCCTTTAGCTGGCACTTAAAAGATATTTGTTGAATGAATAAATAATTGACTGAATGAATAAACTATGTGACACAGAAAGATCACGTAGCTGTTGGAAAAGAGAGGGACTCGTAAAATAGCCTTAAAAATTGTCTCCTTTTCTTCTTAACTAATTCTATTCTCACCAAGCAACTTCTTGATTTTTAATTCTGTTTCCCAGGTAAATCAAATTATACCTGAGAAGGGAATCACAAACACTCCTGGCTCCTAAGATCCTACGTAACAGAGGGAAAGGACAAGAACTCTGGAATCAGACAGCTTTAGAGATGAGCCCCAGCTCTGGCGCTTACTAGCAGAATGACCTTGAGAAAGTAACTTCAGTGCTGAGCTCAATGTTCTCATCTATGAAATGGAGAAAAGACTCACACATAAGATTAATGGCTTAATAAAATACAAAACATAACAGATTGCCTGGATTATTTTTTACTACTATTACTTTATTTTTGCTCTCATTAGTTTACCAGTATTATTACTAAAGGTTACAATAATAATAATATGACAGGAACTAAGTAGACAGAGGCTTCTAAAGTCTCTCCCAGCTCTAATAATTAGGATTCCATTATGTTGCTAATGATGAACAATTTTCATTTTGAGAAATAACTGAATCTTACATAAAACTCTAACATAGGAGACCTAAAGGACTATACCTCCAACAAACTGCATTCCTGAAAAATATTCTTTTTAAAAAAAAAAATTTTTATTTATTTTTAGAGAGAGGGGGAGGGAGGGAGAAAGAGAGGGAGAGAAACATCGATTAAGTGCCTTTCACATGCACGCAACTAGGGACCTGGCCTACAACCCAGGCTGTGCCCAGGCCAGGAATCAAACTAGTGACCTTTTGGTTTGCAGTAGGACGCCTAGCCCACTGAGTCAGACCAGTCAGGGCCTGAAAAACATTCTTGGGCCAGGAGGGTATCATTTTTTACTGAAAATCACAGAGTTGCTACCTGTTATGTCATTTTTCTGAGGCTTCTTCATGTGCAGTGAACACAGGGAAATTCTAAAGAAAGTTATAATAATCCAATCCTAAGCTCTTACGTGTGGGGGACTCCCTCCCTCAAATTTTCCACATGCATGCCTAATTTGACTTCTGACCCAAGAACATGGCTTAGGAGAGATTTCGTGGTTTGGTGCATGTCTGTTTTCCTTATCAGTTACCATACTAAACAACCAGGGATACCTGGGATCCAGCAGGCCCTGCTCCACTCCCCAGGCCATCTCTCTCACAGCATTGCTGATCTCATGCCGGGATGTGTATGCAAAACAGATGTTCAGGAAACACCTGAGAAGGAAGAACAGAATAATTTACCAAAGAAGGACAGGGACTAAGGATTGGAACCATTGATTCCCGAGCACCCCTTCCCTGGAAGAAAACACACAAAAAATGTTAAATCACGGACACCCTGAAAAGTCAGATTTTGAATTTTTTGCATTTTTCAAGTTTTCTTGGAATAATCATGTTACTAGTTTTGTAATAAGACAAGTACTAAATGACCCTTATTGCCCTGCCAACCCTCTCCCCTTGTACTACCAACCAACTTTCAGAGGAAAAGGAATCCATTGTGATATTAGCACACACAGAGGAGAACAAAAAGGAAATCTGATGCAAACTGAATCCATAGCCAAACATACACTGTATTCCAAAGCCACAAAAATGAAGTTTGGCTTATTAAACTCTGTTCCCCTCTGCATCTATACCACCTCCCAAGTTCATCCGACCCGTGGTTAAAGAAATGGGACAGAAAAAGAGTTTCTCTAAGGAACTGTCTTCAGAGGCAGGGGTAAGACTTGTTGCATTCCCACCCCATCCCTTGATGGGGGGTGGTGAGGTACATGAAATGAAGAAGGGAGATGAGAAACTGTACATGTTGAATATACACACATATAACATGGTACCGCAGAACCATCTCTGGTCTGCCCTGAAGATGGATGAGGAAGTCTCTAAGCATCCCAAACCACCCCCTAATGAGGCCTCTGTACTAAATACAGACCAAGAATGTCTCCCTAAAGCTAGCAAGGAATCAAAGACTGATACAGGTCCCCAAGGAGAAATCTGAAAACTTACTGGTTGTAGTTCTTAGTGGCCTGCACAGCTTGTGCAATCAGCTCCTGGAGATCCAAGGGCAACAAATGCAGGTCACCCAGGACTCGGATACATACTCCATGCTTCTGCAGTTTCTCCCTGATTGGGGAAAAGGAGGCAGGGTTGGGACACAGCACTTGCTGAGCTAGAGAGAGCAGGGTGCGTAGATGATACGCAGTTACCAGTGTTTGAGTGCGTTCTCGTGTGTGGCACTGTTCTACCTGTATTATTTCACTGCACCCCCCCAACAATTCTGAAAGTTCACCACATTCTCCATTCTACAGAGGGAAACTGAGGCTCAGATAGGCTAGTCAGGCAGGGATTGTCCAAGATCAAACAGACATTAAGTGCTATGTCAAGACTGAAACTCAAGTCTGAGTTCAAACTCCAAATTCTTTACTACACATGACACCACCTCAGGTACTCTTGTTGGCAAGTTGCACTTTACATATTCTGTGCTGTGTTTGTCCCACTGATAGCATGTGAATAAGAATACCTAGATTCAGGTCCTAATGCCACCACTTACTAGCTGACCTTGCATAACCACTTAGCCTCCCTGAGCCCAAGTTTCCCTCACACTGTAGACTAGGGTAACCACCCCTGCCACACTCGCTGCACTGGCTTGTGTTGAATAAGAAAAGTATGCAAATGTGCTTATTCTCAGGCATCAGGTGCATGACTTGAGTGAGGACTATACAGCAGAAGTGGCTTCAAAAGTCCTAGTAAGGAGCCTGGAGCCCTGGGTTCCCAATCTAGCTCTGCCACTAGCTTGCTGTTGTGACCATGGGTAAGCCTTTCTCTTTTCACTAGGGTTTAGCTTCCCAACTGATGAAAGTGAACTAAGCCGGTGGTTCCCAACCTTCTCTTAGACAAAGTACTCTTTCTTCAAATCATCATAAACAGAAGCCCAATATATAAAATAGATAAATGCAAACCAGTACCCTATACTCCATTTCCTCTGAGTTTTTGCACACTCACTCCTAGAACTCTGGGGTTCTATGGCACATTGCTGGAAAACCACCACCAGGGTTTCTTCTTGCTCTGTCTAGGACTTCATAACCTAAGGCTGTTTTTTTCTACTACAGACTGATTAGAGCAATCCCAATAGCACCTCTACTGCCATGCATTTTGATCTGTCAGGAACTGTTACATGGCCTCCTGTCTCTCCGAGTACAGACTAGCAGATAACAGCTCAGAGATGGAGTCAGAAAGATCCTGTCTGTCTTGGCTCTGTCTGTCTGCTACAATAGCTGTGTGACTCCAGGTATACAACTAAACTTTTCCAGTTATTTTTTTTCCCCACTTTTCTCCTCTCTGCAATTGGGATGATACTACCTTTCTCACAGGATAATGTAAATATTAAATGAGCATACATGTTAGGTTCGGAGCCTGGCACAAACTACTTAAGTACTTTAACAAGGTAAGATTAGTGTGAAGTACAGAAGAATTTGCACACATGGAATATGCCCCTTTGTCTCCATCCCCAGACCCTTGAGTGTGAACTCTGAGCCACAGCGACTCTGCTGACCCAAGCACTGGGAGCACGGTCTGTGGCCCAGAGCCTCACCATCCTAAAACGGACAGAGAGAAGCCTGGCTACCCTCTCCACCACACTGATCCACACAGGGACAGAAAAGACAGAAGTGTTCTTGGCCTAGTTCCACTGGAGCTCTAGGTTCTCTGTTCTCTCATCGTCCTGGTCCTGGTGTGGGGAGGAGCTGGGCAGAGAATTATTGTAATGAAGATTTTTGGGCAGTCTGGCTGGAGAGGGTTCCATACTTTAAGGCAAATAAACTCCATCACTTCTTCTGTGTCCCTGTCTGGCTCTACTCCCTAAGTTAAGCTTAAACTTAATGACAGCTAACAGTGGTACTGACTCTTCTCCATAAAGGCCACTTGTACATCATCCCATCCCTCCCAACAGAACATGCAGGAGAATATAGTAACTTTGTAGGGATGATTGCATAGCAGAAAATGACTTTTTCAATGTTTCTCTCATTCTACTCTCCTGGCCACAGTTTATTGGTCCTGAGGTATAAATCTGATCTAAGGTGGGCTAATGCAAAGATTTAGTTCATTCTGGGCTGTTCTCATGAGGCAGGGAAAGCAGGCCCACAGAGAGAAGGAAGTGTAACAAGAGGCTCTGCCTAACGGATCTCAATCCTGGTTTCAGTTTTGCTTGAGGTTTTTTTTGTACTTATCCTTGACTTCTCTGAAATACCTCTATATTCTCAAATAGATGCCCCCTTTGGAAACAACAACAACAACAAAGCTAGCTTGTCATATTTGCCACTGTAGAGATCTAACATTAAAAGGGTGCAAAATTCCTTAAATAAGCCTCAGGTAAGAGAGTTGAGGGTTAGGGTAAGGCTGAAGATGCTGAAAGAACATGCTCTCCCCTCTGACAGCATCTTACTGTTCTTCCAGCAAGCGGCTGAATTTCTGCCGGGCCAAATCCATTAGCCCATCTACTTCACTCTTAGAGCGTTTGAAGTTCTCAATGCTGAACGCGTACACCGTCACCTCTCGGATGCCCAGGTTCAAACACCAGTGCAGAGTCTGAGAAGGGAAAAAACAAGGAGCTTGGGTACAACGGAGAGTGGGAAGGGAAATAAGAGATGCCTGGGCCCTGACTCAATGCTGGTAGAACTAGGATAACACCAGTGCTTCTGTCAGAATAATGAACCAAATATGCAGAGAACCACCACTTAAACTGAAAAATGAGAACTTAAGGAGTACTACTATGCTGATGTCACTGTGATCTACCAGAAAGAACTCTTCGACGAGAGAGTACAAAACCAGGTTCTGGTCCTTGGCTCCATCATGCACTTGTTATGTGACCACAGGCAAATCATTTAATCTCTCTAGGCCTAAGTCTCTTTATCAATAAAAAGAGATCACAATCCATCCCTCACAAAGTAGCTACAGAACAATATATAAACACAAGGCATTATCACTCACAGCATAACTTCATTATTCTGGTAGACTGAGAAGCTGATGGGTTATAAGAATAAAATCAATAATTGCACAGCTGTGCAGCATTTGAGCCTGCAGAGGGTTTTCACACACGCTATTTCAATGGATTCTTCAAACAACTTCTTGAGACTGGCATTATTGTCTCATACCTACTTTATAATAAAACTGAGGCTAAGAGAGTTGAAGAAATGTGTCAGAAGTCTACAATGAATCCATCATATGAAGTTCCAGAAGGACAAAAACTAATCTATAGTGAAAGCCCTCCAGCTTTGCTTCTTCAGTTGTTTGAATGTCTTCTGTCCCTTACCTCTAACCCCCTCCTCGTCTTAACACTAATCCCTTCACGGATACACATACAAACCAATTCATTGCCACTTTAGGAAAACTACCAGTGAGAACCTCACACTTGATAGACTCAAGGCTATAGACCTTATAGGGTACTGGCTGGCACATATGAGTTGGAACCCACCACTGACCTCAGTCAAAACAGATGCCAATAACATAGCTTCAATGAAAAAAAAAAAATTACTTATTTATTTATTTTTAGAGAGAGGGGGGAGAGGAGGGAGGGAAACATCCATTGGTTGCCTCTCGCACGCCCCCAACCAGGGACCTGGCCTGCAACCCAGGCATGTGCTCTGACTGGGGATCAAACCGACGACCCTTTGGTTCCCAGGCTGGTGCTCAATCCACTGAGCCACAGCAGCCAGGGCCACGGCTTCAATTTCTTGAGCACTTTCTTTACGCCAGGTCCTGTGCCACATGCTTTTCATTGGGCCATCTTGTTTAATTCTCACATAGTCTCCTGAGACAGAGCCTGTTGCTATCCCTGTTTTACAGGTGAAGAAACTAGGGTAAGACAAAGGGAAGCTAAGTAACTGATTGCAAGCACAGATCCAGAAGTGGCACAGCAGGGGTCCCAATGAGTTCTGAGTGACTCCAGAGCTTAAGCTCCTAAGCACCAGGCAAAACTGCCTCTTAATTAGTCACAAAAGAGGAGCTGGGGTCAACAAATCTAAAGACCTCCATATGGTATTAAAGAGAACCCTACAACCACTTGCTCAAGGTAAAAAATATCACTGCTCTAGCATCAGGCCATGCTCTCATGCCAGAAACCTACAGGCCACAGTTCTACTCTTCATAAAGTTAGTTTCAGCCCTGGCTGGGTAGCCCAGTTGATTAGAGAGTCGTCCTGAGACACCAAGATTGTGGGTTCAAGCTCCAGTCAGGACACATGCAAGGATCAACCAATGAATGCACTAAGTGGAACACTAAATCGATGTTTGTCTCTCTCCCTCCAAAATAAATAAAATTTTAAAATAATAAATAAATAAGTAAATAAATAGTTAGTTTTACAAAGATTGCCACAGGTATTCCATTCTTACTGTTAGACTTAATGTTTTCCAGTCTGCAATACATATTAAAAACCATAAAATATTGGGCTGCTCCATCTGTGGAGTAGCCCACTCTCTGTCTCACAGCTTCCTTAATAAACTCTTTCACTTTAAACTCTAAAACAAAAAAAGCAAAAAAACCTCATAAAATGTTCATGACCTTTGCTTAGAGTGATGTCTCAGTCTGTCTGGCACTTTTCCCAGTTTAAGCACTGAAAGACTTGCGTCCTGACAAACCCTCAGACTCAGGCAAACTAGTAAGGGTAGCCACCTTACCTTTGCTCCAGAAATGTCACTTCTTTGAATTTATAATGTCTAATAATAGTGGAGCAGCTAAACAAATTATGTCAAATCTTTATGATGATAAAATGTTCTACAGTCATTAAAACATATAGTCAGAAAGGCTATATATCAATCTAGAAAAATACTTGACAAAATGTCAAGTAAAAATAAGGTTATTGAAGCTATAGATGTAATTTTATAAATGTTGTCATGTTAGAACATGTTACAAAGTTGGGAGGGGGCACAGAAAAAATTTAACTGTTCACTGATTAAAGGTGGTAAGAGGTGGCAATTTTGTTCTTATTTCCAATATTTTGTAATGAGTCACAGGATGATTCAATTTTTGTTAATATTGATATAAGACCTATAGCTAGCAAGCAAGCAATAAAATAAACAGCAATAGCCCTGGCCAGGTGGCTCAGTTGGTTGGAGCATTGTCCCCTACACCAAAAGTTTGCAGGTTTGATTCTCAGTCAAGGGCACATACGTAGGTTGTGGGTTCAATCCCTGGTTAGGGTGTGTACCGGAGGCAACCAATCAATGTTTCTCTCTCACATTGATATTTCTTTCTCCCCTTCTCGCTCTTTAAAATCAATAAACATATCCTTGGGCAAGGATTAATTTAAAAAACAGCTATAAAAAACAGTCTCAGACCACAGCAATAATCCAGCTGTAATGCAATTTTCCATGGACAGTTCACCTTGGGTTCTGCCACCCACACCCACCTCAGCCAGCTTGTTGAAGCCCTGTGAGTGGCCCTCCTGCCGCTCCACCTGGCACTTCTTAGCATAGCGACGGTTCCCATCCATTATAAATGCAATGTGTTTGGGTATTGGGCCTGCCTGTGAAGTAAGAAGACGAATGATGAACACATCACATACTCTCCAAAGATCAAGGGAGACATTACACCCCAAGCTGACAGGCTTGAGCTAGATGATAAAAGCCCCAAGGAAGGGAATTGGGTATTTTGGGCTTTTAGCTTTATAAATGAATATTAAGCAACTTTATTTATTTTTATTTATGTTTATTAAGCACTTATTCATGCCAAGCACTATTCTAGGTTTTTTATACCTCACCTTAGTCTTTTTATCATACAAATCTATAAAGTATACAGTATTATCTTCATTTTACAGGTGAAAATACTGAGGGTGAGAGGAAAAGTGACTTGCATAAGTCGCACAGCTAAGAGGGGAAGTGGGGACCTGAACTAAGGTCTGTGTGTGATCAGAGATCATCTTTTAACCAGCACATTGGTTTCATTAGTGTCCAACTGAAGGCCCAGAAGGAAACTGATGATGTATGTGGTGGAATGGAGAGGACACCCTCCACATATGAGAGGCACCCGCACCTCAGCTCTATCCAACTGCTGACACACAGAAGTGGGGCCTATTGCTGCGGGATCTTCTAATTTTACAGGAGATGCCATATATCAGGATTTTTATCAAAATGTAAATGCCAGAAGCCATTCAAAGCAAACAAAAGACATTTTGGGGGCCAAACAAAACTTGTCATCTGGCTTAAAGAAGCCTTTTGTTGTCTACCACAGCAAAACCTCACTCCATGGCCTGCTTTCCTCACTGGAGGGGCTCTTCACAGACTGCTTCCCCTGCACCTGTCCATCATTTTCTACTTTTGTTTCCATGTGCAGCCTTAAAAGAAAACATCCAAACAAGTCATGTAGCGTGTTCTTCACAACACATGACTGCAGCGGTTGCCTGAGGAGATATTTCCATATCTTGGCCTGCATGAGTAACCTTGGCATTTGTGTTAGTGTGTAAGAGGGTATAAGGCTTACTGACTCATAAATGCATTGCTACCCACTACTTGACAGTCTGTGGCTAAAAAACAAACCCAAGCTGACTGGCTTCAATCTCAAACCTATCACATGCAGAGGCTATAACACTGTCATGAATCTTAGAGAAAAAGCTGAGGGAAGATTTGGGAAAGCAAGGGAGAGTACAGAAAATGGAGTGACTGTAGTCTTCAAATGGCTAAAAGACAACCCCAGTAATAGTAGTAATTAAGAACTGCTAGAGGAGTTCTTGATTCCCCCGTTGCTTTCCCGTCCCCCTCTTCTTCCCCCCAGGCCTGTTACCTTTATTCTTTTCTCTCCAAAGCTCCAAGGGCCCCTTCTTTTGCCTCTGTAACTTGTTTTCTGAGCCCATTTCTTCTACTGCTCACTTCTTCTACCTCTGTGACTTTCTTCTAAATAAACTTTCTCTATTTATAGTTTGGGAAAGAAAAAAACACAACTCCTAGACACTGGGCTAAATGCTTTCTATGTATGTTTCTTTCAATCCTCAAAAAACTATGCAAAGTCACATAGCTAATAAATGAGAACAGGACTTCTGTTCATATTTGTCCCCAAAGCCCAAACTCAGCCATTATGCTCTACCACATCGAAGAAAGATTAATTAATTTATCTAAGTCCAGAGGACAGCACTAGGAATAATAGTTCAACGTTTCAGGGAAATAAATTTCAGTTCTTCATAAGGAAGACCTAACATTCTATGCTGCTCAATGACTTAGGAGGTCCTGGCTTCCTGAAAATGTGAGAGTTGGGACAATAATCTGGCGGGAATAAGACGTGGAAGTTACCTTGCACTGCTAAATTCCACTCACCATGGTGGGCTACTCAATTTGAATAACAGGTTTTGATACAAGATTACCCAATTGACCACGTCGACCGGTGCTGTGAGCTCACCTTTATGATGTTGGCACAGAACCGCTCCCACAGTGACAACTGCCCTTCCTTGATCCATGACATAGTTCTTGCCCAGGCGGAAGATAAGCTGAGCAATCTTCGATAAACAATAAAGAGAATCAGAAGTCACCAGGGCTTGCAAACAGCTACGGCTGACTTGTAAGGGATTCACCTCAGCTGTGGAGAGCAGCCAGCATTAGAAATCAAAGGCACTAGTCTAAACCTCCAATATTCCACCACCCAGCGTTTATATATAAGCCAATGGGACCTTTGGGGCTGAGGCCTTTCTCTGGTTCTCCTGGCTCGGTGGACCTTGCTCTTATGCCCTTTTTTTCGGTATCTGCACTGGCTTTTTCTGAACCTCTAAGTCTGCTTCCAGCCATCTCCTAGTGCCTACAGCCCGATCCTTCCTTCTGCATCTTCCCCCTGGCCGTTTCCCACTCTCTGAGCTCCCAATTACTACCCCTTCAGTTGTCACCTCCTCCCTCAGTGGTCTCCCAATTATTTATCCCCTCACTTGTCTGGCCCATTCCTCTAAGTCTGCTTCCAGCCATCTCCTAGTGCCTACAGCCCGATCCTTCCTTCTGCATCTTCCCCCAGGCCGTTTCCCACTCTCTGAGCTCCCAATTACTACCCCTTCAGTTGTCACCTCCTCCCTCAGTGGTCTCCCAATTATTTATCCCCTCACTTGTCTGTCCCATTGTCCCCTCTGTCATTCCCATGGCTGCCTCCCCGTCCAGTCACCTCTCTCCTCTCGCTGACCGATTGAACAGAGAACCCACTCGCCTTCAACCGGCTCCTTCCAACTGCTGCTTGGGACGGACACTTTCTCACGACGTGGCGCAGGGAGATTGCGTCATTCTTGGGCGCCGGGACACGCCCCTCCCGGGCCTTAATGGGCGTGGCCCTGACCCAGGCAGGCTTGCTCGGAAGAGGCGCCAGAGGCTGCCTAGCCACAATTCGTGCTCTGGGATCTGGGAGGGAAGTGTGCTCACGTGACCGAGGGGGTGGGCGCCTGACTAGAAGGCAAGTGGGGGGGAAGGCGGGGTCGAAGCCTCCTGGGGGAGCGTAGAGGTCATTAAACCTGCAGATCGGAAAGCCTCAAGCGGGCTATGCTGCAGGGCAGGAATTTGGAGATAACGTCAAAAATGGAAGGGCTTTTCAGCTGCTGCTGTCATTTTAGGTTTGCTGAAAATGGCCTAAGGCAGCGTCCTGCTCCCTGGAAGGCTTTGGAAGGCCGTAGAACTGGGCTTTAGAGCCCTTGTTACAGGTCTTAGTGCATTTAATCGTTTGGTAAATACCTAGTCCTAGTCAATCGCACAAACGCACTTGATAACAATCCATTTGTGCTGATGTAAGGCAGTGAGATTTTAGGATTTGCAGGTTTTCAGGACCTACCTAAAGGAAAAGCTTTGAAGCCAGAAAAAGCTCTACTACAAGAATGATTTCTAATATTAAATGACAGAAAGGCAGACCATCAACTTACCCTGACAGAAAAATCAAGGGCATTAGCTCTGTACCAAACCCTGGCAGAAAACTGTTACAGGAATTTGAAGCACTGACAAAGAAATTTGAGTTTCAGCCCTGGTTAGTGTGGCTTAGTGGATTGCCACCCTTTGAACCAAAGAGTCGCGGGCTCGATTCTGAGCCTATGGCTCAAGTCTGGGTTTGGCGTCAGGTCCCTAGTAGGGGGCGCAGGAGAGGCAACACATTGATGTTTCTCTCCTTCCCTTACCCTCTCTAAAAATAAATCAAATCTTAAAAAAAAAATCTTTCATCTTGAGCAAGAAGAGTGATACCAAAAAAATTAAAAAAAAGAAATTTGGAGTTTAATTTTCTCAAAATTTAAAAAACAGCAAAAAGAAGCCTTTGCAATCTTCAAAGAACCTTATAGTTTCACCAAGGAAAGATATTGCACGAGTAACCCCCAATTCAGTCATCCACTCTTTCTGATGAAAGGAGTACTTTCACCAGGCATTTTCAATGCCCTGGCCGTGAGTAACCCAGCCATGAAGTCTTTTCCATCCTTCCTGCTTTGCATCTGGGAAGCAAGCTTCAGCTTAGAGGGGCTTCCATGGTCAACTTGAAGACTTTTGGTACAAAGTCCCTGGAGTGGATGTATGAAACTTCTTACCCTTGTTCTGCTGTTTCTGTGAACTTTCTGTAGTAGATGGTATACCTCCAAGCAAGTTTTTTTTTTTCTTTTAAAATTCTCCTTCCGTTAGGGGGGAAGCTAGATGTTTAAAATCAAATGTTTATTAGTGGGCTAGCTAATAAACATTTTTATAGTTAGAGTATCTTCTCTGGCTTTGATTTCCCCCGTTATACATATCTGCCTCCCTGGGATGCTGCAGGTGGTTAATTAAGATTTGTATAGGGATTGGAAGAGCAGGGGACAAAGTATTATAAGAGTCTCAACCTCCAAGGCATGGCCCCATCCTTTCATCCCAGCCAGTGGCACAGGCAACCCTATTCTCATGCATGCCAAGCTCCTAATCCCCTCTTGAATGTGGCAGCTTGCAAGGAAAGGACAAGAGGCCTTAACTAGAAACAAAAATCCACTATAATGAGGTGCTAAAAGGACTAACTTTCAAGATTCATTCCCAACAAAATAGCTGAACAGAAAACTTATTGGTTCTTCTGTGACTTCTGAGTCCCAATCCAAGTAGATGGGAATTATGGGAGGAGAAAAGCACCCTAAATTTCTATCAAAGAGATGACAGTTTCAGTACGAATAAGCCTTTATTCTTTCATTTTATTTTACCAGGGAAATGAGGATAAGGAAAAAAGTCAGCATGTGTTTTACAAAATGATAGACAGCAAGTGGAAGTACCCGGCACAGCAAAACCAACCATCAAATAAACAGTCCCCAGAAATGGAGGTCACCAAAGCCCAAGGGGGCTCAGTCTCCTGTAGTTCAGAAATAAGAAGGAATCAGGGAAAGAACAGACAGGTACATGCTTTCCTACCCTCCCACCCCATAAATTCAAAATTTCACACGAAGCTTTGGTTTCTAGCAGTAAACATGAGTTACATTCGTCCGTCTCCTATTAAACAATCTTGTGGCTACTTTGACATAAATGTTTTGCACCTGCATGAAAGTTCCTGAGTGACTTGGATATACATTCATCTTCCCTTTCTTGGTCTCCCAACCCCACTTTCCAAATGAAAGGCCCCCTCATTGCTTCACTCCACCCTAGGATCAGAGATTAAAATATAGCAATCTAAGTGTTTGGCATGAATCAAGGAATGGTCTGGACTCAGGGTATTGGGAAAAGGGGATGGAATATTTTTAGCTTCTTCAGAATTTTTTCACAAATCATGTAAGAGATGGGGTGACACCCCACACATTTAATGTGTATGTGTGTGGGTATGTGCGCTTTTGTGGCAGGGTACAGATAAAAGAGCAGACAGGGTAGGAGTCAAATTTTTAGGACAGAAGATCTGGTCCAAAATAGAGGAAGAGGAAACAAAAGAAAGGATGCTTCAAGACCCGCACATCAAGAGGGGTTTCAGATCCTTTTTTGCCTGGTGCAGAACCTTTTGTCAAAGATGCTTTGGCTATTTTTCTCAATATGAAAAGAAGTTTGTAAACAATAAAACCCCAAAAGAACATGGAGAGAGACCAACACATTTACACAAACTAGGCCACCTAGCAATCACCAAATCAGCTACTGTGAAGTCCCACAAAGCCCAGACAAATACAATAACTAGAGGGGGCAGCAATTGGGGGAGACAAGAACCCAGGATAAGACACACATAACCCAATGCATTCTATTGCATTTGCCCCGTTTCAACACAGTGAGGTAGGTTTTCGGTGATCTCACAGTATGTAAATGAAACCCGCTTTTCTTCTTCAGCTACTATGACACTAGTCACTGCTGCAGCAGGGCAGGGCACTGGCTCTGGGCATCACAAAGAAGCCATCACTTATGGTCTCTCTGGAGGCCAAGAGGAAAAGCAAAGAATTTTTAAAGGTTGAAGAATTTAGTTGTTGCTTCAAATATCCATCCCTGGACAGCTCAAAATGGGTAGAGAGGCATTGTTTTTAAAACCTATCTTTATTAACTCGTTTTTTGTTTTTAAAACACACATGCACACAATCCCTTGTTGTGCATGGTAAGCCTAGCCCAATCTAGTGAGGTATGGATCTGGTATGTAATGTGAGTCCCAAACCCTGGAGTTAGAGGTCTGGAATAGGAATCCTTGGTTACACATATATAGAAAATCCTCACCCAATCTTGGCTTCCCCTCTGTGCCTTTCACCTAGCCGCACCTCTCCTAACTGCTGCACCAACCACTTATTCCTGTTCAGACCAATTTGCAATCTTCTGGTAGAAGGGGATCAAGTAATGGGGCCACCCAGTTAAAATCTAATCTTCCACAAAACATTGAAGATGGAGGGGTTTCAAGAGGACACTATGGCAGAAAACCCAGCTCTAACCGGCAAAAATGAGGTAGTTCAATAGGCTATACACTCCAAATAGTTGTTCTCCCTGATGATAAAAACAACAAAAAGTATTCCTGCTGTGCAGACCCGGAGCTGCTGCCCAGTTATCCCTGAGATTGCTCATGTACCTGAGAACACAGTGCAGGAACGAGGGCCTTAGATTAAAATACACAAAAATACAAAACCAGCATATTTATATTACGAAAAAAAAAGTTAAAATGCACAAGATACGTCATTCGCACACAGCTAGTGCAGTTGGCATCCTGGAGAAAGTGGGACCCAAGGTGCAGTTATCCAAGGGGCCAAATTAAATTGTATTAGCCCAGAAATGGGGTGGGAGGGAGCTTAGGAGCAGTGGGTCTGCAGCTGTTCCCCAACCATCCCTTTTGCCTATAGTCACAACCCATTGCTTGGGGCAATTTTCAGCACCCTACCCGAAGAGTGGGGGATAAGGAAAAACCCTGCTGTACCCCTGAGAGATTCCCTCCCACAGAATATAGTCGTTTGTGGGCTGGGTTCATCAATCTTTTCTCATGCTAATCTTTTCACTCTGGCAGGGGAAATATTATCATTACATATCCTTCTTTAAAAAGAAAACAACTTCCCTATCCAGGTCACTTTCAGAAGCTGGAGAGTCAAATAAAGCATGCACGGAGGGATTTTCCCCAAAGCCCTCACATGCATTTGGATAGAGTATGGTTGGAGTTCCTTTGCCTCCCTGCTCCCCCTGACCAAGAAGGAAGAGGGGCTGAGACTGTGGAACCCAGCCTGAGATACATGGCAGTGCCAGCTGCCCCTTACCCACCCTGTCCCCACTTTCTCCATTCTGCCGATTGATGCCTGCTCCTTGAAACTCCTTGATCACAAAAGGATAGCCTCTGACCCACTGTAGCTCAATTCTGGGCATCTGGGAGCAGGGCAGGGCCATGGATCTCTTCTTCTTCATCCCGAAAGTAGGCTGGCTTTCCCTGGGAGCTGGGGGCCTGCTGGGCCTTCAACGGACATGAGGCCACCATATGGCTGATACTTTGGCAGAAGTGGCACTTCTTGGGCTGGGGTGGCAGCTTGCATTCCTTGGCATGATGGTCTAGACCTCCACAGTTGTAGCACCTGGTACAAAGCAGGATGGTAAGTTGAGAAAGGAGTGAGAAGAGATCAGAAACCTTTTTTTCTGAGGACACTCAGGCTCTTTTCTTCCTGGAGACCAATTTTCCCACTTATAAAAGGAGATATGTGACTAGGTATCTTGAAGTCCTTTCCAAACCTGAATCTAGATGATATTCTGATCACGTCACCTTGAAAACACTGAAATACCAAGAATAGAAACCATGGACCCCAAGTGAGCACTATGATTTGGGGGATAGGTAAAACTCTATCATACCCTTAAAAACACTGTACTGCCCTGGCTGGTGTAGCTCAATGGATTGAGCGCCGACCTTTGAACTAAAAGGTTACTGGTTCAGTTCCCGGTCAGGGCACATGCCTGGGTTTCGGGCCAGGCCCGGGGTTGGGGGCATGGGAGGGGCAACTAATCGATGTCTCTCTCACACACTGATGTTTCTCTCCCTCTCTTTCTCTCTCCCTTCTCTAAAACTAAAATAAAATATTAAAAAGACTGTATCTGCCTTTCATTAAAAACATAGAAGAAATTAAAGGACTCAGATTATACAGCCTGTTTGAGCACAGAGCTAAATAAGATGAATGAAACCAGTCATTTGAAGACCTAGCAAAGGAGCAACAAGTACAGAGACACCATTTCACACCCAGTCTCCTTTAGCTGTGAAATAATCATGTGAGGTTATATCACTATTCCCACTTAGCAAGTGAGGCTATAGCTCACAGAGAAAAATTGTGTGTCAATTTTCAGTACCCTCCTTATGCACTGCCCTCTCGTCTCCCACATCTATAGTAGGTACCCTAACCATCTAGAAGTTGCCAGGGACCACAGGCTTCATTTTACCTTTGGCAACCTGGTCCAAGAAATGAGGCAAGAAGATTGACAGAACTCTCCCCGTCCTCAGCATGTCCCTACCAATCCACATAAGCCACCTTCCAATCCATACCTGTCTCCTTTTGATCTGCGCTTCTGCATGTTCTTCCCTTTTGGCCGCCTCTCACTTCCAATACAGAACACCCCACCAGGGCCAGTGACTCGAATAGATTCCAGGCCCTTGGCGGACTTCTTAAAGGTGAACTCTACTGCCTCACCCTCCTTCAGGCTCCGGAAGCCCTCCATGTGCAGCTTACTCTGGGGAAGGGAAACATGGTAGATTTTACTGCTAGTTTCCATCATTACACATCAACTTCCCCCAACAAAAACGTGCATACATGTATTCTTGTAATGTAGGACGAACAAGTGTAATAACACTCCCATTTTATCAGGAAAGAAAAGGAGTCACCACAGTTAAGAACAAGAAATCTACATTAACAAAGAGCAATCATGTTATAACTGGTGCCACTATATTTTTTATACAGCTGATCTCATTTAAAGTTCCAAGTAAAATAGAAGAAAACATTTTAAACATAGAATTTAAGGAGAGGACAGTATGACCTAAGCATATGCGTATATAAGGGCAAGCCCACTAGCAGAACCAAGCATATGTGGGGAAATCAATAGGTGATGAAAACAATTCAATAAATACTGTTGGGAACATTAGCTCTATATTTGGAAATGAAGCCAGAATTCTACACTTATCATATGCATGCAAAATATATTGTAGAACTTAAATAGGTATATGCTAAAAAGACCAAAACTATAAAATCAAGACAGATAATTAGACTGATAAAACTACAAAAAGCTACTATAAATAAAAAGAGAGAGAGAGAGAATCACAAAACAGAAGTTAACTAGGTAATTTGTAGGACAGCACAATAATCTCATTGGCTCCACAGCCCATTCCACCTTGCTACTTACTGCTTACCAACAACACCTCACTGGGGGGTGACAGCCCCTCCAGACCCTACCATGCAGCTGGTTAAAAAAAATGCCAAGCCCCTGTTTTGTTCACTGCTGCATTTTGCACCTAAATAATGCCTCACACATTTTTGGATGAATGAATAAGGAGTAGATTTTAATTATTTGACTTGGAAAAATGACCACATATATTTAAAGGAAAAAAAAAAAGATTTAGAATAATATATGGAGCACCTATTAAAACACTGCATGTTTGTACCAAAGTTTAAAAACTTTGCAGGGAGCACTGGAGATCTCGCTTCCTGGCATATGTCATTAGTTTGGCTCAGATAAATTCATAAATACTCTCTAAAAAAATACTGACATTTGCAAAGAAGAGCCTAGCAGCCTTCAGATAAACGGAGTTATTCACAAAGCTAGTTGAGCGGCAAAGCCAGTGTCAAAAGAACCCAGGATTCCTGATTTGAAGTTCACAGCCCATTCCATCTTGCCACTTACTGCTTAACAACACCTTACTGGAGGTGACAGCCCCTCCTATACCCTACCCAGAATAGACTTGAATCCAGCTTCCTTAATGCCAACAAGGTGTAGTCACCCTAGAAAGTGAGGTTCAGAGAAGCAAGAGTCCTGGGGGCTGGAGGGAACATGAGTAAGTAGCATTAGTGTTTTATAACACTGGTGTTGGCAGCAGAGTGGGGGATGACACTATTTCAAACTTGTGTTAGATGAAACATGCTCTTTAGCCAGATGGGGTCCCCAATTCATCAGTCACGTTTTTGTTTTAATCTAAATGGTATTGCTTAAGACAATACTTCCACTGAGATCATTGTCTAAAAGCACATGCTCAGGTGCCAGATACATCCTGGTTCATGAAATGCTGGTTCTTCCAATATCTGGCAGAGTAACCTTGGGGCCTCAAATCCTTCAGCGATAAGGGCTAACTACCAGCAGGGTATCTATGTTAAGGCTCTACTGCAGAAAGAAAGGTGTCAGCCCCCTGCCCTGTTGCACAGTAACGACCCTGAATTTGAAGTTAGACGTGATTTGTCTCTTATTGAGCTGGACAAGCCAGGGAATCAGGAGGTATGGGAGATGAATCAAGACCCAGGAAATGGCAGCTTCTCCTATTTGCCTAGTGGGCTCATAGGCTGGGACACTGCCAGGTCTAGCTATAATTCAGCAGATTAGTGATTAAGAACAAGTCTGGAGACTGAGGGCCTGTTCTCTCCTTTCTAACTTACAAAATGGAAGTAAATACTAACTTTATGGTGGTACTGTGGGGTTTTAAGTACGAAAAGTAATTAACACATAGCCCGCCACACATAAATCCCCACTGAGTGGCAATTATCATCAACCTCTTCAAACTGGATCATGGTAGAGAAACAGTGGGAACCGAGCGTCAAGAGACTGGGAATTTTAACTCTGGTTTTTATCATTAATTAGCAGTGGAAACTCAGAAAACTATCCCCTCTCTGAGCTCCAATTTACTGAGGAAACACTCACCTTATCTACACCTTACAGACTTAATGTAAGACCAATTTACTCCAATTTACTGAGGAAACACTTACCTTATCTATACCTTATAGGCTTACTGTAAGACCAAGAGGGTAATATAAATGGGGCCAATATGAAACTGACTAGTCTTCTCAGGTCACCCATTCCATCATTGGAGGATTTGAGGTCTGTTTAAGACTCAAATAGATAAAAAAACAACTGCAGGCACCTCACCATAACAGGTCAAGATTTAGACTGGATGTCTCTAGGGGTGGCTCCCTGCCCCCTGCTTGGCCCCTTCCTAAAACACATACTTTGAATTCCTCTCTTATCAGATAGGTAATCAGCATGCAGCCCCACTGGGCCAGGCTCACAGGGCCCGCATCAGAAAGGAGCCAGAAATTCTTGTTACAACCCCCACCCCACCCCCAACCACACACAAAGCAGAGCCCGCCCCTCTCCCCATCCCCTCCAAAAAAAGAAAAGGTTAGGGGCAGGGAGGGGCAAGGCTTGAGTTCCCCCAATAGAGCCCAGCCCCTGGAAACAAAGAGTTGACACTGGTTGGTTCTGGTGGTCAGATTCCTGGAGTTCCAGAGGCTGAGATTACACACACACACACACACACTCTCTCTCTCTCTCTCTCTCTCTCTCTCTCTCTCTCACACTCTCTCTCTCTCTCTCTCACTATTCACGGTTCCTTCCTTCCTGCTCTCCTTCTCCTTGAGTTATGGTCACCGTGTGAGAAATGGATAGAGACACCTTTCTTCTCTAGTTAAGCTTGGAGGGTCTGCCAGAGTCACCACCAGCAGCCATCTTTCCTTCTCTCTGACCTGCCACTCCTCGCTTCCAGGGCTGGACCTAAACAGGATCTGATCCCCTCCCCTCCAGTGCCTTCAGTCAAATCCTTTACACAGGAACATGAGTTAGGGTTACTTACTCAGAAAAATTATTTTAAAGACTTTCATTTTTGTTTTCTTTTTAGAGAGGGGAAGGGAGGGAGAAAGAGAGGGAGAGAAACATCAATTGATGGCCTCTCACGTGTCTCCAACTAGGGACCTGGCCCACAACCCTAGCATGTGCCGTGACTGGGAATCAAACCAGCAACCCTTCAGTTCACAGGCCACTGCTCAAACCACCGAGCCACACCAGTCAGGGCTCAGATAAATTATTTTATAGGTGATATGGGAGGCAGGTCTCCATTCTTCCTTTCCCAATTTGTTTAAGAAAGGAGGGCAGGCAGGCTACAGGGCAGTCCACTGCTTAGGGGAAGATAGCATTTAATCAAACAGAAAAGTTTCAAAAGACTTTTTTTGGATGGCAGGGAATGACTTGGACCAGTTATGCCTTCTGCTACCTTCATACCTCACTACTGCCTACTCCAACCTTCCCAGACATCAAGTATCCCCATCCCAGCACCAACATACGCCTTTTAAGTTTAAAGAATGAAGAGATCAGACCTTAGGGGTCACTTAGGGAGTGTGAAGTAAAAAAGCTCACAGGAATTCGAGATTCCCTCATCTTGCTCAATGAAGGTTGCATAGCTTTGGTTCTTTAATCATCTGTAAAAGCAGGGGATCAGACTTAGATCCCTACCAGCTTTGACATATTCCTCCTCTGCACACACCTCCCAACTTTATCATATCGCTGCTTTCTACTTAAGTGGCAAAGTCAAGATTTCAGAATACTCACTCACTTTGCTCACAGGAATCAAAGCTGGTGTTCCCAGCTTTTCTGTAACACCCATGGCCATTCTACCTCAAGGCTACCTAGGTGCCCAGCATTGCATACAATTTGTGGAATAAACTATAGCCTGACTGTATAGCCAGCGCTATGCAGTATAATGCATAGCCATTACAATGTCTACGTGTCTAAATCACACAGACATTTTAAAACTTTCTAATAGCCACATTTAAAAAGTAAAAAAGCAGGTGAAACTAATTTTAATGACTCAGTCCTGAAGTATCTTCACATTCGGATCTGAGCTTCACTCCTGAAAGTAGAGGGTTTGGTGGGGTTGGGACAAACCAACCAGTTTTCCCAGAAACAGTTCATTTGATAGTTTATTTGTTAGGGAGGGAGGGGAATTAGACCTGTTCAGAACCACCTGTGTATCACCTCTGTCAGACATAGCCAGGTCCACCAGCTCCTGCCTGGAGTCCTCCACCAGATGGTGCTGCTCATCAGCCCATTGGCACAAAGGCTGCCAACTGGCCGAAGGAAGGAGCTGCCTGTGAAGACAAGTGTTCACCTAGATTTCTCTCCCCAGCGACTTTGGGCAGACATCTCTTCTGTCCTGAGGAAGATGGAGTTTCAAGGGGACTAAACTCTGATGAGGGAGAGTCCCTGTAAGGATGAGGCACTTACTCTTCACCTTGCCGCCGCCCTCCCACTCAGGGTACAAAAGAGAGGGTCCTGGAGTTTTAAGCCAGTAACCCTGTGCTTGTGCAATTTACAAGAGTCATTTATTTGGATTTTGGTTTTCTGTCTAAATTAACCAAACTGAGATAATTTAAAATTAATCTGTACTAATTATGTACTATTCTTTCAAGTTTTCTCCCCCCCGCCACCTTCTTTGACCTTCCAGACTTAACACATAATAACTAGACAATTACTATTCATACAGAAGGAAGGAGGGGTAGACATTTTACCTAGGGTAGTTTCTCCCTCCACCCCACCCCAAAATTTAAAAAACCCATGGAATTACAGAAGGATGATTTTATAGTTCGATTAGGAATGTTCCAGAAACCACACGCCCTGGGGAGTCACTGAAAACCACTTACAGGGCAAAGTAGTAGTGTCACCAAATACAAGTTATTAGTTTCTCATAGTGGAAGCTTTGCTCAGGATGGTGGTACAGCCTTTATTTGGGTCCTTTTCTAGAAAGCATGTCTCCTCAGAAAGAAAAGGACCCAAGAAGACACCATAATGCTCAAATTAGCCCAGGTAATTCTCTGCTAACTTCCTCAAAAGTCAGTGATTCACTCATTTAAAAAAATATACTTTATCCTATCAAGATGGAAATGAAATAACTAATGACCACCAATCCCATGGCTTCCAATTTGTCCAGAAATAGAGTAGCTATCAGTTAACATTCCCTCCCCATCTCCAGTCTTTTGTTCTGAAGAAAGACCTGTACTAACAAGGACTCCAAACTGTTTTTGTGTACTCCTGACTCTTCAAGGTGCCCTTGCTTCAGTCTACCAACTGTGAACCAGAAAACTAACTCCACGGCTAGTCCTTCCCTCTGAAGAGCTTACAGGTTAGTTAGGGGAGGGGATAAGACAAGTATATCACTAACTAGAGACTGGAGGTGAGCAATCAGAGGCACCACTAAAGTTACAAACCAGGTGAAAGATCTCTTTACATACCCCACCCCACCCCCACCCCCAAGAGTCCTAACCTAGACCCTGCCTGAGGTTGCATTATCTTCAGGAAAAGCAGGTTTGAGCAGTTTCAACAGTTTATCAGTATTAAAAAATTTTTCTAACCCAAACTAGATCGGGCTCTTCCTTTTCCTCCAAGCCTCTAGTACAGTCTTTTAGCCAGAAAGCTGTTTTTAAAATATCTGGGTTCTGATTAGTGGTGGGAGAAAGCAGGGCACTTTGTTCTCATTTTTAATTTTGGGGGGTTTGGGAGTTAAGCCACAGGAAACATGTTAAGCTACAACTCTTCAAATGGCCACGGAGATGTCAGAATCTCAGGAAATTGAGACAGTTTAGCTTTCTTGCTCCAGCTTTCTCTGTATAACTGTGTTTCTCAACTGGGGGTGACTTTGCCTCTGAGGGGCATTTGGTAATGTCTGGAGACATTTTTTTGTTATCACAACTAAAGGATGCTCATAAAGAGGAATTATCCTGCTCAAATTATGTCCTTAGTGGTTGAGAAACCTAGACTTAAGGGCTGGCCATCTGCCATTATGACTTTTAAATTCCTCTAACCCCAGGGACAGACCAAGAGTTCTAGATCCAAAGACTTGTAGCTGAATAAAAGAACTGTTAGAGTAATTTCTTTGCTTAATTTTTTTAAAGGCTAAGGGTTTATTTTGTTTCCTACTCATTCACACCCTGGAGGCATAAAGTGAGAGGGAGTGTATGAACAGTAATGAACTGTGTTAAGCACCAAGTAGGCCTACCAGGAAGGGAAAAAGAAAATGTTGGATTGCTTTTTCCCCTTCCTCTCTCCTTAGGAAGGGTCTCCCAGACCACCTATCCTGCCCTCTAACTCCAAGGTGCCCACCACCAGGAGCCAAAGAAGGGGTAGTTTCTTCTTAAAGAGAAATGTCTTACTTTCCCTCCACTTTGGGAACACTTACCTTCCCCAGGACAATTTTTAAGGATCATCCTGAATCTACTTAATTCCTCTACATTAGATTTCCAGAGAAATATTTCTCAAGTGCAGGGACTGGAATCACTAGTCTAACTTACTGCTATGGCGGGGGTTTGAGGATTAATTCAAGTCCAGGCAGCGTGTTATCAAGACCTAATACTCAAATTAACCCAGACCAGTGTGGCTCAGTTGGTTGGACATCGTTCTGCAAAGCAAAAGGTAGCTGGCTGCCTTGCCAGTCAGACCACATGGCTGGGTTGCAGGTTTGGGTCTTGGTTGAATTGCTGATGGATGTTTCTCTCCTCTTTCTCCCTCCCTTCCCCTTGTCTCTAAAAATAAACACACAAATGAAATCCTTGGGGGAAAAAAAACCCTATCAAGTAAGGCTCAGTCACTGTCCTGTGACTGTTAGTCATAACAAATTCTAGATTCCTTATCCCAGCTCAACTCCGTCTTGATAACTTACTCAACGGTGGAATGTCCCTGGAAATTCCAAGACTCTGAGGTCCAGATTACCTCCTAACTAACCCATCTGAAACAGATGGTGTGGGCTTCACCCCCCAAACCTGAAGGTTCCTGCTTTTCTCTCTGCCATCTAATGTTTT
Organism: Macrotus californicus; assembly: GCA_007922815.1. Classification (NCBI taxonomy): domain Eukaryota; kingdom Metazoa; phylum Chordata; class Mammalia; order Chiroptera; family Phyllostomidae; genus Macrotus; species Macrotus californicus. The sequence goes on along the minus strand of VMDR010001909.1, from coordinate 65,619 downwards.
CAATTGCCTTCGATCCTAAGGTTAAGTGCCCTGAGGCACAGATCCACTTGCTCAGGAAAACCTTCCCCTGGATCTGGTTATCACTGTGGGAGTTCAGAACCAGTCACACCAAGATGTGCCTCTGTGGTATGTGGATTTTTCCAAGCTACAGGATTAAGAAAGACTTCTGCCCCTCCCTACAAGTCGAATTAGGGGCCCTGCCCATAGTAAGAATTTTTCAGAGATAAGCTCTTCTGACCTGTCTATAGGGTAGAACAGGCCAAACTTCTTTTTACTAAACATCTGCTCTTCTTATGGTCCTACAGTAACCCTTCAAAGCCCCCAAGGCACCTTACCTCATCCCTGGCTCAGAATGTCTGCAAAGGAACACGTAGGTTTCCTTTGTTTCTTTAAATCTCTTGTGCATGTAGAGTCCCTGACTTTCATATATGCAGGGCTCCTATACACCTGTATTAAATTTGGTTACTCTCTCTTGCTAATCTGTCTAATGTCTACTTGATGAGACCAGCCAAAAGAACCTTGAGGGTAGGGGAAAGTGTCTTCCTCCCCCACATCACCAAGGAACCCAAGATGATGAGGGGGTTACATCCCCCTATTCAGCAGCCTTAGGAATAAAGGCAAGAAAATGTTGATTCTGACCCTTATTCAAAGCCTCCCAAAGTTGGGATAGCTGTCTAGTCCCTCTCCAGACCCAGAAGGGTTTTAATCTCTTTGTGATCAGATAAATGGTAGAGTGGGAGAGCTGGCTACCCTGCCCAGGAGGGCCATTCAAAGCTGGTTCCTGTAATAAAGTGATTTAATAGATCTAAAGAGGCCAATTCCCTTCTTTCTCCCACAATTACTTCCTGTGGATTATCATTCACATATGTAAATGAGACAGGAAAGGGGGCAAAGTCACTAACTAGAACTACCCATAGTTGTCTGATAGGGGGTAAGAATGGGTGCTACAAGGGCTAGGTAGGGAAGCATCCAGCTGCAGATCCTCCTTGCAGATGTTCAAGCAGCCCAGTGACCCCAAGTCACCAACATTAACTGGCAGACCCCCCATCTCTTTGGGTCTCCAATCTCCCTTGCCTCTCCCACACTTTACTTGCTCTGAGAGCCTCCAACCAGTCCACCCAGCATCTTCCTTCTCCACCCCTCCCCCTCCAGAATACCATCCCTCAGGCTCTAACCCTTAATCCCCACATCCTCCTTTCCCCTCCCCCACAGCTCTAAAGTCAACCTCCCCAAAGTAACCCCTCCCTGCCCGGCCTGGGTGCCCACCTCTTTGGACTGGGATTAGCAGTTTCTTCTTTTCAGGGCCATTCCCAAACCTCCAAAGGTGGAAGTGACACAGGCAATAACTTCCTTTACATAGTCCTTATGGGTGGCTAGTGTCCCAAGACCACCCAAAGGCTTCTAAGATATTTAGGAAGGGGTGAGAGAGAGGCCAGGGAGGAGGGAAACCTGAAGTCTCTGGCTCCTTGTTTGAGGCTGGGAATGTTAGGACAGCAATGAATGGCTCTCTGGGGCCATAAATGCCAAGCTGAGAATAGGTCCAGAGGCTAGCCTCCCTCGACCCCCTGCCCTGCGACACTGAATTTCACCCCCACTGTTCTGCCCTGCTGTAACTGAGAACTTGGGGGTTGTGACCTAACTCCTCCCAACATGGCCCAGGAATCTAAGGCCTGAGGCTCCTTAGATTTTACTTTCTGGTAGGAACCGGACAGCAAAAGCCCAGCCGGTAAACTGTATGCCTGAGACTGGTAATTTGGCAGAGTTTTTAAGCCCCCAAATAGACCCTTTAATCTGTCAAATCCACCTAGGTAGGCCCCAGGGACTGAGTTTTGTGTGACCACCTGGTTGGGTGAGGAAACCTGGCTGACTGTAGCTTTCTCCTTGTTGGATTCTAGAGCAGTTTCCCTCCCGCTCCCTGTCCGGGAGCTCCATTCACTTGTTAGTGAAAGGCGCTTGGCGCTCAGGGCCCTTGGTATGGCTGGGCATGTGCTTTCCTGGCCAGCATGCTGGCCCTCCCCCAACCCGTAAGCACAATACAACCTTAGTTTCTGCCACATGGGGTTACCTCACTGCCCCTGCCCCCTTTCCAGGGGAAAGAGGTAACAAACACGTGGTAAGCCAGGAGGGTTCCCGGAAGGGAGTGGGAGGTGCTGATAATCGGGTCTGCCTCTCACTCTCGTCCTGTTGGAGTTAACCAGGAATCAGATCTGGGGTACCATCGCAAAGATGGGAACGCACAATGAGGGCCCTTGATCGCCCTCAATCCAATAGCCGAGTGTGTCCGCCTACCCTTGAATACTCGCGCCAACATCCTCTTCCCCGCTAAAGTTACCAGAATCGGTCTCACCTGGTGCACAAAGACATCCACTGGTGGGTCGAGAGCGACCCCGGCGCGGGCAGTCATGGACAGGAAGCCGAACCCCATGCGCACGTTGAACCACTTACAGATGCCGGCACCGTGTAGCAGCTGCGGCTCCTCTGCCGCCGGGGCCGCGTCCGTCGGCGCCTCCTCCGGCGCCTTGGCGCAGCCACCTGGAGATTAAGAAGGCGCTCAGCTCGGGGGCCACGGAATTGGAGGACCTTCCCAGAGGCCCGGCAGGGAGACCCGGGTGTCCAGCCCGCGGGTGGACACCCAGGAGGTTGCAGCCAGTAATAAAAGACCTGTCCCGGCTGCCTCCCGCGCTCCCCAACCTTACACTGAGGCCAGTGGTGGGTGCCCCGAAAGTTTTACTGCTTTTCCCATAACACGTTGCCCTGGGATCGACCGCCAGACAGGCCCTTCCTCTTCTCTCCCTCTGCCCCGGTAGCCTCTGTGTGCACGCCACTGGGACACCAGCGTTCTTTGCTCCACAGATGACCCCCTGAAGCAGGAGACCGCACAGACTTGGGCTCCTCTGCCCAGCCTGGGGAACACTTTCCCACCTCCCTTTTAAGTGGCTTCTGGGAGGCCCTGCAGCCTGGGGTGTCCCCAGTAAGTCCCGAGCTCGAACCTGCAAACTGCTGGTTTGACACGGAGCCCATGGTAGTCGGCTAAGCCCGCGGCCCCGGGCCCCAGGTCGGGCGGCTGTTGGCCCCAGAGAAGTCCGGAGGCAAAGGGGTGGCTCAGAGAAGAGGCAGCTACATCTTCCCCAGCACAATAGCGGTGGGAGGGCCCACGGCTTTTCAAAGGCTCCCAAATTCTAATAGACAATGACCCAACCCCCCGCGGGCAGCCCCCTCCCCTCTCCTCCCTCTTCTTTCCCCTCCCTTTTCCTTCGGCTCCAGCTCCTGCCCTCCCCCACACTGCGTTCTCTGACACCTCTGGGGTGTCCCTTCTCAGAACCCTGAGATTTGACACCTCCTCTCCATACACACATCTGGAAATAGGGACCATCAGCCCTAAAAGTCTTGAGTACCCCAGAATTTGGAACCCTTCACTTTAATGACTCGTTGGGCGTCCCAAAGCAACATACAGGTGGGGGGGACTGTGTGTGCGTGTGAGGGGTAGTTTCAAAACCATGTGACTTCTCCCCCACACACTCACACACCACCCCCGCCCCCCGCGCAGATAATTATACATTCCAGAGAGTTGGGGGAGGGAGGTGTGAGCCTGGCAGCGCTGGCCAATCAGAGACACAAACCACCTGTCAAGGGCGAAATGGATGAGCCCTCCCCCTCCCCCAGCACTTTAGCGCCCCTCCCCCTCCCTTCCCCTTCAGGCCTCCAAGCTGACCCGGCTGCTCGGCGCTGACCCGCTCTCACCCCCCACCCCCGTGTGCTTAGATAGACCTGGAGTTCAGGATACTAGGAAGCCTGGGATGGGGAAACGCGGGGGGAGGCTGGAGACCCGGCAGGGTTGATCTCAAGTCCACACCAAGCCACTGCCTCTCAAAGTCTGTTAGTCTCTTCAGTTTCTCTGCCTCCCTGAGTTACCGACTGAGTTTTTTGTTTTTTGTTTTTTATCTTTCAAAGCGCTCCTAATTGATTGTGTAAAGAATCCTTCCTTTTTGCCTTTCAAATCTGTCTAAAATTGACCCCACGTGGAGCTTTCTGGGAAAGCAGGAGGAACCCAAAAAGACTTGAAGTATGTTCCTGTCTGGCAGCTGCCCTCATCTTACCCCCATCCCCATCCTGTCCCTATCCGTTGCTGGGAGAGCGACTAGGTGGGTATGTGGGTCCAGGCATTTCCTTCAGTACTCTGGGCACTGTTAGGGTCCCAGAACCTCCTCGTTTCAAAGTCCCATCCTAAAGCGTTCTCCTCTACCCACTGTGGGGTTGGTGGGAGAACTAGAGTTGGGGATCTCCTCCTTTTAAGAGGCAGCTCCCCTTCTAAAAGATAAACAGGGTTGGCCAGGGGGTGGCCTAGTGCCCTGGTCGGAGATGGACAATGGCCCGGGGCTCAGTGCATGGCCCTGGCCCTGCCCCTTCACTTCCGGTGCTCAGTTTAAACTGGACAATGCCAGCTCCGGCCAGTTCCCCTCCCCCACTGCTACAACCCATTTAAAGGGACAGAGCCTGCTTTCGGAGGCTTCCGCTTGCTCTGAATTCAATTTTCTCCAACAAGTGCTTTTCACCCTACGCCAGTGTGCTTGCAAGCGTGTGTGTATTTGAGAAAGAGAAAGGGGATGCGTGGCGGTAGGGAAGGGGAAGGTGGTGAGGAGAGCAAAGGAGTGTGAAGAAATTACTTCTCTTTCCTACATGGAGTGCTGTCCAAGAGACTAAAACTTGAGTGTAAGAGGTGAAGGATAGAACTTCTGATGATAAAAAGGACAATGGTGGCCCTTTTTTACTCAGCCTAAAAAATACATACCATTAACAAATAGCATTAGCAATCCCCCGCTCCCAGCTGAGGACCCTAATTTAGATTTTGCAAGAGTTCTCTGAGAATACCAGCCAAATTAGTTTTTATTTATATACTCCTTCCCAGCTAAGAGTCTTTTCTCCTTCGGTTACTAGCGCCCTTAAAAAAATATATTTACTCCTTGCACCTCTGTTCTTAAGATTCAAGAATGACTGAGTTCAGGTGACTGAGGTCTGGCTGAAGAAAAGAGAGAAGGGAGTTCAGCGTTCTGGTTTCGCTTGATCCCCTCTTAATTGAGATTTGTTCTCCCAGCCGTCGCGACCACTTTCTCTGTCCACGGTCCTGAAGATTCCGAGAGCTCTGTCCACGGTGCTGAATTCAGCCTCGCTCTGCTCTCCCAGCTCCTAGCTTTGATGATGCCTTCTTGAGTCTCCACCTCCAAATCCTTCCCAGAAAACCCGATTCTTCTCATATCCCCAGTGACCCTGATAGACTTGAAACAAATTAAGGGATTCGCTTGAACGCTAAAGATGGCATTTCCATCAATACATGATTCTGCGAGGGCAGTGCAGGTATCTCATGCTCCCCTCCAGAGAAATGGGTATAACTTTGCACATGACCATGAGGGTGAAAAAGGAGGAGATAATATTTTCTGATTCAAAGTAAACCACAGCACAAAATAAAAAACTAAAAACAAACAAACAAAAAGTAAACCTGAGCAGAAGAGAGACTAATTTCTGTTTTCAAGTTATTTCCCTAATTATTAGCACTTTTCATAGGGGCACAGGCATTGAAGTCACTTCACCCATGTTTGGCTATCATCTCTACTACTTACGGCACTGTGACCTGGGGCAACTTCTTTAACTTCTACATGCCTCCATTTCCTCCTCTGTCTAATGGGGATAATGAAAATACTTTACTCTCAGAATTATGATAAAGATAGATCATATAGGTAAAGCTTTTTAAATAGTACCTGACATATAGTTACATTTTAATAATGTAAATTCTTGCTATTATTATAGTTATTGTACACATACTTGTTTCTGTAATCTAGGACCTGCTGGATCATTTGCTCCCTGAGGACTGGGGCCATGCAAATGTTATTACTTTCTGCATTTTCTCCCACATCATAACCAGTACATAGTACAGTGCCTAGCCCACAGAATGCACCCAAGGAGTATTTCCTGAATAGGCTTTAACTGAAACAATAAACAGTATTTTACAATAGTCATAATACTTATTTTCATAGGCTGCTTTCTTGAATCTGAAAGCCCAGCAGGGGGTCAGGATCCCGTGAAGTTGCATATGTAGAGCCCTGGCCAGGTGGCTCGGTTGCTTGGAGCATCCTCCCATACACCAAAAGGTTGCAGGTTCCATCCCCTGTCAGGGCACATACCTAGGTTGCGGATTTGATCCCCAGTTGTGGCAAGTATGGGAAGCAACCAATCAATATTTCTTTCTCACATCAATGTTTCTCAATATTTCTCAGTCTCTCTCTCTCTCTCTCTCTCTCTCTCTCTCTGTCTCTCTCTTCCTCATTCTCTAAAATCAATAAACATATCCGCAGATGAGGATTTTTTTAAACAGTTGCATATGTAAAGGCAGAGGATTCTTTAGAAAGGAAGACATGGTTCCCAACATAATTGATTCTTCATCCCCAGTGGAGTCTTTCCATGTGGTAGGTGGGAACTCCCAACCAAACCTTCTTCCTCTCTTGGGTCCCTGTCTCAGTGAAAAGTGCTGAGTTGTTAGGTACCCTCTGTAATCTAGTCGTTGTGCTAGCTCACAAGTTTGATGAAGTAATCAGATAAATAAAATGCACTAAGCCCTGACTGGTGTGGCTTAGTGGGTTGGGTGTCATCCAGCAAACTGAAAGGTCACTGGTTCAATTCCCAGTTAGGGCACATGCCTGGGTTGAGGGCCAGATCCCCGGTTGGAGGTGTGTGAGAGGCAACTAATGGATGTTCTTTTCTCACATCGATGTTTCTCTCCCTCTCTTTCTTCCATGCTTCCCTTCTCTCCAAAAATAAAGAAAATCATTTTAAAAATAATACGCATTGAATTAAATGATGTCAAATATGTACCCCCTCCAAAAGTAAAGAAGAAACATTCTCTGGCTTCCAAGAAGTTACTGTCTAGTTAGGAAGACAAGATGTGGTATAGTTAAGTATTGCAAGTTTCTTGTGTATTGGTTTCTAAAAGTAATAATATCTGGGTAAAAGGAAAAAAGGGAGCTCTTTAAACAAGACAAAGGTGTTTAGTATCAACACAAAGAATATCGGCCTTTTTAAAGTACTTGGCCAGTCCTGGCCTGATAGCTCAGTTGTTAGAGCATCATCTCGATATGCCAGGGTTTCAGGTTGGATCTTCAGTCAGGGCACATACAAGAATCAACCAATGAATATGTCAATAAGTGGGAAAACAAATCTCTCTCTCTCTCTCAAATCAATCAGTAATTTTTTTTAAAAAAGTACTTGCCAATTTCCTCTTGTGTAGGTTTATTTCTTCATAAAAGAAAGAGCTGTAAGAGGTATTAGTAATAATAATTACTCATTCAACATTTAAAAAATATTTATTGAGCACTTTCTCTGTGGAAGACACTGTTATAAATGTTGAGAATACATCAATAAACAATACAAACAAAAATCTCACATTTGTGAAGTTTATGTTCTGATAGGTAATAATAATAGCTATTATTTACTGAGAATACAGGCACTTTTCTTATCTCATTCAAGGCTGTCAATAAGTCTGAGTAATAGGTATTAATATTCCCACCTTACAGGAGAGGAATCTGAAGCTTAATGAATCAATGTAGTTTGCCTAGTATAGCTCAGCTAACACGTGGCAGAGGCAGATTTGAACCCACATGCTGTCCTCACATTGTTTTCATAGTTCAAGTATGTTGTTTTTATGACTGGTGCTGACCCTGTTTTACCAATAAGGAATAAGATATCTACAGGCAAAAAGACTATAGAGGGAGATTATGTATTCAATATGATTAGTATATAGGACCCAAGCTTGTGATTCCTCTTCTCTGGGCCAGAGATCTAGTCTGGCTTTTCTACTGATCACCTTCTCCCAAACTCTTTGGCTTTCTAAATGAAAGAGCTGGCCAGAGCCACAGCAGGTGTTCTTTTGGGCAGCTATCCATATCCAATTCCCATTTATGAAGTGTTTTGAGAACTCTGTGGTGGGGTCCAGGGTGGTTTAGAGTTAAAATCCTGACTATCTGCTAGCATGAATGATGGTGTGCATTTGAGAAAAGTAGTTCCCACAATGTGTCACTCAGAATACTAGTTTCATGGGATGGTTAATACATTTCACCATTTAAAAAAAGTTTCTATAGTGAAATCATTTGGAAGATGGTATGTTAACTAGGTTTCCTCTGCAGGACTTTTGAAAGCCTTTAGTATGCTCTGTGATTTATCAGGAAGGATATATGACATGTGCAGTGTGTCCATTCATTCATCTGTTCATTCACTCAGTCCCCTAACAAATATCCATTGAGCGTATATTATGTGTTATGTGGCACTGTTTGAAGCACTGGGAATACATCAATGAACAAAATATGAAATTCCTGCCCTCATAGAGCTTACATTCTAGAGAAGAAGGACAGATGATAAACAAATAAATAAAATGTATAGTATATAGTTTCAGTTTGTTAATTTTCTCTGTGATCTCAAGAAAGGCACCTGATTTTACCTTTTAAAGGAAAAATGAGGGAATTGGATTAGTGGTTAGACACATGTTTCTTCCAGTTATGACATTCTAAAGCTATATAGTGTGTGTGTGTGTGTGTGTGTGTGTGTGTGTGAGAGAGAGAGAGAGAGAGAGAGAGAAAGGCCATTCCTAATTGCACTGAGAAACAATCTGGTTTTGCCCCATGCTGTCAACTTCATCCCTCTTTAAGGACTAGGACTTCCTACATCAAGCAGGATTGTGCACCTCTCACCTCTTGGGCCTGTTGAATTGGCAGAAGGAGGATGAACCAAGGGAGTCCCCTTCCTTCTTTCAGTTCTTCTCCCCATGCGGGCCTTGCTTCACAGAGCAAGACGCCAGGCACTTGCTTTCACCAATAATGGCTTCATTACATTGAAAGGAGAAGAGAGTGACCTCAGTGAAATAGACTTCCTGACCCCAGCTGACCTCTGACCCTCACCCTGACAGCCTCTAAATCTTTTCCTTCTGACACATCCCCCACAAGGTACAAGAGGAGGAAATGATGAGCCTGCTATAGAACACTGTCCAGCAACTGTAACTCTCCAAGTGTCCTCTTATAGTGGAACTTCTCATGCCCAACTGTAATTTCCCTCATGGCTGCTGATCCTTTCCGTGATCCTCACTGTGACTCTACTCTGGCCTATGGGTCACAACTTATCCAGCTGTCATTCACCTGGTGTCCTTTTGTGTGTGTCCAGTGATTGTCGTGTATTACTGAGGCAGGAGGCAGGGTGTCTAACCAAATGTTGTCATTTCCCAAATGCTGCTTTAGGCTAGGTCTTTAACCTGTTCTTCCCTGACTGGGCACTTACTGTTTATTGAGAGCAGATTATATACCAGGCATGTGCTAAGTGCTTTGTGTGTCTTGTCTTTTTCTGCCCTCAATTAATATGACCTCCACTGGAGAGGAAACAGACTTAGTGGAGTTAACTGATTTGTCTTGACTCACAAATCACAAAGGGTGCATCCCAGTCTAGCTCGTTCTGATATTCTTCACTTTTTTTTTTACAAGTAAAGTAATTAATGCATGTGGTTTAAAAAAATCAATCAGTATTGAAAGAATTATAATGAAGAAGCACAGTCTCCTGACCACCCCACCCCCTCCACTCCCATGGGGCAAACACTCTTTGAGTCTTTTCTTCTGGAGGATATTTCCATATCTCTAAAAAGTATGCATGTACCTATGTTCCTTGATTTATCAATTTTAGATATTATCTATTGATTTCCTATTACAGTAGATGAGGGCCTACCTTCCCTTTCCTCTTCCTGCCAGTGCAGTTAAGTCATCATTTTCAGCTAAACTGATAAGCAGTGTTTACATTGTCATGATTATGGAAATGTTCACTGGATTGGCAAGTAGTATCCTAGGACAAAATTCTTTTTCTCACACTGTGTTTTATTTTCTAGCCTTTCTTTTTCCTCAATATTTGTCATTGAAATATCCTCAGTTATTTTCAAGAGCTTTATCATATTATCTTCTCCACTAAGCCCTCTTTCTCCCAGAGCCTCTTTCCTGAGGCCCTCTCTCCTGGTTGCTCTCTGAGCTTGCTTCCAGCTATCACCTCCAGCCTTCCCCTCACTGCAGTGGTTAGAGCCACGGTTTCCTGGATCCCACGCCAATCTCTTTCTTGGTTCATACTTGAGGAGCACATCCTAAGAAAGGATGCTTGGGAAGGAAATTTTCTGAATCTTACAAGTCTGATCATTTTTTTTTTTTTACCCTTACTGTTTTAATGGTTTCAAAGCCATACTCTTCACCATTCTGCTTTGCTGACCCCTAGCAAAATGAAGAAAGACACTTGACTTGCCCTGGGGACATTAAAGTAGAGATGCCTTTTCCAAATTCTCAGATATGAACACAGACTTATCAGTAGAATAAGAATTACAATAGTTCATGCTTTTTGAAGGTTCATTATGTGCCAGGCACTGTTCTGAGTGCTTTACATAAATAATCTCAATCCTCACACCAAACTTATGAGCTAAGCATGTTATTGTTCTCATCTTACAGTCGAAGCTGAGCACAGAGGGGTTAAGTAACTTAGTGAAGGCCACAAAGTGATAGAGGCAGGGTTCAAACTCTGGTAAAATGAGCATTCATATTCAGTAAGGTACACTTCTTCCATTAGAAGAGGATTAGTTAGAAGTTAGTATCTTCAGACTTTATCTTCCTCCTGACCCATTTTGTAAACATGGAAATAAGACCTAAAATCTAGGTGAGTTATGCCCTGGTTGGTGTGGCTCAGTGGAATGAGCACTGGCCTGTGAACCAAAGGGTTGCTGGTTTGATTCCCAGTCAGGGCACATGACTGTGTTGTGGGCCAGGCCCCCAGTTGGGGGTGTGTGTGAGAGGCAACCACGCACTGTTTCTCTCCCTCTCTTTTTACTTACCTTCTCCCCTCTCTAAAATAAATGAATAAAATCTTTAAAATGAAGTAAAATCTAGGCGATTTGTTCAAGGTTCCACTGCTAGTTAAAAACAACTGGAAACCCAGGTTTCCCAGTACCCCCTTTCAATCAGAGAATGGGGATTCCAATTCAAAATTGGCTTCTGAATCTTGGCTTCCCTGTCTGTTTAGTGAAAAGGACAGATATAAAAGAAGATATACGTCCCATCAGATTGTGGCTGGAACATATAACAGAGGTGTATATAATGCACTATGAAACAAGGAAAGCTAACTCATATGTTATGGAAGGCTTCACAGGGAAGGCCACAGAGGTGGCATTGTGTTGGACCTTGCATAGGATTTTGAAGGCCAATAAGGGCAGGGCATGCCAGAAAAAAAAAAAAAAAAAGAGGAACAGCAGAAATGAAAGCAAGTAGACTTGAAAGTGAACAGCTTGTTTGAGAAAAAGCCACAAAGTTTGGTTCTCACATCAACAAGTCCTCCATGTCCCTGCAGAGACATACAGAGAAACCTGTACTCTTTTATTCAAATTTTTTAAATCTTTAAATATTTTTTATTATTTGATTGATTTGAGAAAGAGAGAGAGAGAGAAACATCAATTTGTTGTTCTACTTATTTATACATTCATTGGTTGATTCTTGTATGTTTCCTGACCAGAGATCAAACCTGCAACCTTGGTGTATCAGGATGATATTCTAACCAACTGAGCTACCTGGCCAGGACTCATTCAGTCTTCAACCACACATTCATTCAACATTTTGTCAATAATTGAGAAAGAATAACACAGCAAGAAAGTTCTTGCCCTGGCTGATATGGCTCAGTAGATTGAGTGCCAGCCTATGAATTGAAAGGTCACTGGTTTGCTTCCTGGTCAGGGCATATGCTTGGGTTGTGGGCCAGGTCCCCAGTTGGGGGCAGACAAGAGGGAACCAAGTGATGTTTCTCTCCCTCTCTTTCTCCCTCCCTTCCCTTGTCTCTATAAGGAAAGAAAGAAAGAAAAAAAGAAAGAAAGAAAGAAAGAAAGAAAGAAAGAAAGAAAGAAAGAAAGAAAGAAATAAAGAAAGAAAGGAAAAGAAAGTAAGTTAGTTCTCAGTTCTAGTCCTAAATCTATCACTGTGTGACCTTGAGCAAATCTCTTCTCTGGGCCTCAGTTTCCCCATCTACAAAGTGGGAGAGTAGATTTATAACCTCTAAGATCTCCTCCTGCTTGATGCCTTTGTGAAAATTAGAGAGAATAAAACAAAAGGTGTTGAATTATCCTTGATTCTACTCTGTTAGAATAAGGAGGGAAATAACATTTGTTAATTTCTTCTACATGCTGGACATAGCCCCCTCCAACCATCCTATGAGGGAGGTGTTATCTCCCCATTAAACAGAAGAGAAAACTAAAGCACAGACTGTTGGAATAACATCCTCAAATTCTCCTAGCAAGTAACAACAACAAAAACAAAAACACATATGCACATTTACCACATGCCAGATACTTTATCAAGACCCTAAATTAGCTCATGTCCCTTTATTGTATGGGAACTCTTATCTCCATTTTCAAGATGAGGACACAGGAAATGTCTGATGCTGTAATCTGTGCTCCTAATTACTAAGCTACACTGCATCTCAGTGATGCCTTCGTAGACAGCACCAAACTCCATATAAGCTACTCTGGAATCTATGTCTCCAGATGACAGGGGACTGTCCCTTTCTTTTCCTCACCACTGGGCCCCTGTGGTTTGGCCACGGTGGCGGAAGAATGACAGGAGGACAGATACATGGAAGCTGTCCCTTTCCCCCTCCAGCCTCTCCCAAAAGTAAGCGGCACTTTGAGCTTCTGAGAAGAGATGCCTCCATGGCTATTCTATTAAAGGAGGAGATATAGAGCGAAAAGAAGGGGGACCCAGGATCCTGGATTCTGGATTCTAAGACTCTAAGAGCCAAAAGAGATCTTGCAGCCCTGGCTGGTATAGCTCAGTGGATTGAACATGGGTCTTCGAAGCAAAGAGATCTCGCAGATCAGCTGATTCCCTCCCAGACCCCAGGTATTATGCCAATTATTTTCCAGGCTCAGCCTACAAATCTCTAACAACAGGGAGTTTATTGCTTCTGAAGCCTTGCCCATCCTTTGGTAGTTGGGATCGTTAGAAAAGTTCTTTTCTTCCCCCATTGAATTAAAGCTGATCTCTATAGCCTTTACTCACTGGGGTCTTTAGAAAGAGTTCCCTCCCTCTTCTGCAGACTCCAGGGTGAAGCTTTCTGTTCAAACTCTAGTCCTGCCTTCCTTAGTTGTGTGGCCTTGGACAACTTTGTTAGAGACTCAATGCCTCAATTCTAATTAATTTCCCACTATTCCTGTGGAAGTTACCTAAGGCCATATTTACCCGGCTTGATCCTCAGTGTTCTACAACCTCTTGCCATTGTCTGAGCTTTATTTTGTACAGTGTTTTTCCAACCACACAGTGTTTTCCCACGCATTATATCAGCAGGCCCTGGAAGATGGGGCTGCTGGGAAAAGAGAGAGGCAAGATGGCATGTGGTTATTTCAGTTTTGCAGGTAAGGCAGGTCTCTGGTCCCAAAACCAGACTTATCTCCCAACTTAACACCCCTTACTCCTGTCATTAGTTTTCCAGGGCCTCCATATGCCTTGCTCTTTCTTTATTTCTGGTGTTTTCCCTTGCTTATCCCTCTACCAAAAGCAACATTTCTCTTACTTTGCTGATCACAATTCATTCTTTAGGCTCCAACACAGATGTCATTTTGTTCAGGGATCTCTGCCTTCACCCACTCACTTACCCAACACTCTGTCATGTTCTTATATACCCTGCACTTCTATAACAGAGTATTTTATTTATTATATTTATTATATTTGTTTATTTGCCATTCTCTATCACTGGTTGCTAGAATGTAATCTCCATGAGGCCAGGGACTATGTCTCTGTCTTGTTCATTGTTTGCCTAGCACATAGCACAAAGCTTGGAATAAAGTAATTGCTTATTAAATTTTTGCTGAATGAATACACGAATGACTTGCCCAGGATTCCATGGTTAATGATGGCCAAAATTAGAATCTGGGTTTTGTTACTAAGTTCGAGAATTCTTTTTACAACCTTCTGAACCTAAGCTAATTTCTACCCCTAACAATACTATCAGTACTTAATTCCCTAGAATTTTAGATTGCGTACCTGGAAGGAATGTTAGAGCTCATCTGATTCAACCAGCTCATCTGATTTCATTTTATAGATAAGAAAACTAAAATCCATAGAGGTTAAGTGGTTTGCCCAAGGCCATGCAGCAAATTGTGGCAATCCTTTCTCACTGCTAGATGGGCACTTTCCCACTGAGTTCACTTATGAGCTCATGGACTCCCAGGGTGAAGCAGTAGTTAATAATGTCACCTAAGTCCCTGCTTTCATGCTCTCTAGCATTCATAAGTCCAGACATCAAGAATCTATCCTGAGCCCTGGCTGGTGTGGCTCAGTGGATTTAGCGTCAGCCTGTGAACCAAAGGGTCACTGGTTTGATTCCCAGTCAGGGCACATGCTTGGGTTGCAGGCCAGGACCCCCAGTGGGGGACATGCGAGAGGCAACCACACATTGATATTTCTCTCCCTCTCTCCCTCTCTTCCCCTCTCTAAAAATAAATAAATAAATCTTTAAAAAAATAAAGGAAGATTAAGATTAAAAAAAAAAAAAGAATCTATCCTGAGACATCTCCCAGGCAGAAGTTTCAGGTGCAAAGCTTGGTGGGGGGAGGATACAGACATGAAAATGGGCTGTGCATCTCAGCCCCACTGTTGTGGGGTTGTTGTGGGGTCCCTTGAGGCTCCCACTGTGGCAACACCACTCCCTCTGCCCCTGAAGCTGACCTTTGGGGCCAGAGATCAATAGCCTGTACTTTGACTTCAGCCCCCTTGAGCCCTCCAGTGACTACGGGCTGCTCAGAAGAGCTAGGAGGACTCAGGGTCATTAAGTAACTGTCACTCTTCCTCAGCCCTTCTTGGGGCACTGATGGGGGAGGGGCCAGGGATGGAAACCACTATGCAGACACACAGGTGTGGTCCATTCTCCCCCTCTTCACCAGAGGAGGATCTACCTCTATGTCTCCTTGACCTCCCTTTCTCTTCTCACTCAAGATTTCCTCTATCCTGTTCTGTCCCCTCCCACATCCTTAGCACTGAGTCTCAACTCCCCTCACTGAATCCCCAACCTCCTCTCTGAGCCTCCATTGGGTTTGCTGCACCCCATCCCTCCCTCACTGAAAACCTGTATTTATCTTAGCCCAGCCTCCTTTTATGACACCTCCTCCCAACACTGTGCTGTATAATAGGAATATTTTATACACTTTTCAGTCAAGGCAGTGTGTGGGAATTCCTCTTCACCATTTTCTTTTTTTTTTTAAAGACTTTATTTATTTATTTATTTGTAGAGATAGGGGAAAGAAGGGAGAGAAATGACATTGTATGAGAGAAACATTGATCAGCTCTCACACACCCCCGACTGGGGACCTAGCCTGCAGCCCAGGCATATGCCCTGACTGGGAGTTGAACTGACATCCAACTGGTTCACAGGCCAGCATTCAGTCCACTGAGCCACACCAGCCAGGGCTCATTCACCATTTTCTACATAACTCATTCCAAGTAACTTCTCATCCCCATGCCACCCCACCCATTCCCCCAAGAAAAAATCCACTGTTAGCAAGATCCTGTTTCAGAAACACACTCACCCCCTACCCAACCCCATCTCACCAACTTTCCAGGCTCCCTGCCCACCGTTCCTTCCCCACATCCACCCCAATGCCCCAGCCAATCACTTCTGATTGATTGATTAGGGAGCAGGAGGAAAGAGGATCAATGAAAGAATCTGGGCCTATTCTTATTCAAAGCTAAAGGTCCAGTGGGGAGGGATATTAATTGTGGGGAGGATCAGGTGATGGTTGCTATGGAGTTGGGGGTGAGGTGGTCAGTAGTGTGCGGGAGGATGGATGCAGGGGATCTGAAGGCTAGGAGGAGAATTGTGGTGGGGCTGATAAAAGTGAGAAGGCATAAATCAGTAGGAGTTTGGCATTAGGTTTTCCCACAGGTGAGAAATTTACCACCTCATTGTTCCAGCTTCAGAGAGGAGTCCTGGGTCCCTAGTACTCCCAGTGTCCAGCAGGGGGTGCTCTGCCCCCACATTTCCCCTTCCCTCACCCACCAGACCCAAGTTTCTTTGTTCATTCATTGGAAAATATTGAGTACCACTGTGTGCTAAGCACTGTGCACCAGGCACTATACCACAGACTGCAAAAATGCAGGTATGGATGAGAGAGACAGACAAACAAGGTCCCAGACTTCATGGTACTTGCTAGGTAGGATTACAGTGAATAATAAATAATTATAATGGTTTAATCCAAGGGAAAGGGATCACACAAAGCCTTCCTGAAAAATTGACTTCTAAATTGAGAATTAATAGATGACTAAATCTTGGTCAAGTGGCAAGGCGGAAAAGAGGTGAGAATGGGGTATGTAGGGGTCATGTAGGCAGAGGGAACAAAGTGGAGAAATAGGCAGGAAAGATCAGGGCCCCTTCAGAGGGAAGGAAAGGAACCTGCCTGTATGATTCAGCTTTGGTCAGAGATTTAACCCTTTCCATTGTGGGGCACACACAGCTGGAACCCTCAATTATCAAGGCTCAGTTTTCTTTCTCTTTAATTCTCCCCCTACCCCCAGACATTTTTTCATTGCTTTTTAAAGAAAGAGGAAGGGAGGAAGGGGGAGAGAGAGAGAGAGAGAAGTGGGGTGGGGAAACATCCATGTGAGAAACATCAACTATCTGCCTCCCAAACAACTGGGGACCGAACCTCCAACCCAGGTATGTGCCCTGACCAGGAATTGAACCCTCAACCTCTTGGTCCATGGGACAATGCATCAACCAACTGAGCCACACTGGCTAGGGCTCAATTTTCTCGATAATTTCAAATTTTCAGCAAAGGGAAGGAGAGCCCCTAGGTCTCTGGGGGCCTTTCTAGAGTGAACCAAACTTAGGAGAGAGAATTCCTGTTCATCTTCCTAAACACAAAAATGTTTATCTAGAAGGAGTGGTACAGAAGCAGATTTAGTTTAAGCTCTAGGGCCCCATCCAAGGATGTGTGGGAGCCAAGTCCTGTGTTCACACATTTTTATGTGCAAAAATGAGATAATCACAGCTGGAAATTTGAAACATAAAATACCAGCAGCTAGTCTGTTAAAAAGTAGCATAGAGCTATGCCAGACAATTAACTAAAACAAATATGTTTTATGCTCATGGTATTTTTCAGCTTTTAAAACTTGTGATTTATTATGATGTCTTTTCTCATTCTAAATAAACACTCACTTGGGGTATACATTTTATATGTATGATCTTGTATTTCTTTTCTTAAAGAGAGCTTCCTAAACTGTGAAAGCTCCCAGCCCAGTAAGACCTGGATCTGCCCAAGTGGGATTCCAGAGCCCTGTCCACTGGCTCCAGACAGTAATCTGCCCATGGACCCTTCTTCTGACTTTGATCAGTCTCTTCTACCTGGGGTGGGTGGCTCATGGGTAATGGAGACGCCAAGGGGGTAGAGGGGCCCTGTGGTTACTGTGGAGAAGCATGTTGGGGGGCTACAGAAAGTTGGAGCTGTCCCTCCCCAACCCCTCCTTAGCTGGTCCGCAGAAGAGAAGCCACCTGGAACTATCCGGGGTATTTAGGCTGAAATAAGTCTGTGTGGATGCTGCTGTCATTAGTTTATTATTTCACCATGTTGACCCACCAGCAGCTCTGAAGGGCTTTGGTGACTTTGATGTCTACTTCACTAGTGTGTGTTAGTTCTGAGTCAGAAGCATCTCCACAGATCCATTCCCAGGCAGTGCTATAAACAAGGGGAGAGGCTGCACTTGACTTGCTTAGGTATTTTGAGATGGAGGTTAGTGGTGGTGTGTGAGAATGATTTGAATTATGTAATTTCTTAGGATAGATCAAGCCTGACAGAGGGATGCGTCCCTGTCAGGCACTGGGTAATACTGATCCACATGAAAGAGCCTTAGATCTGAAGCTTGGATATCTGGGTTCAAATCCTGCTTCATCACTAATTTCACAGCCTGAGCAAGTATCCTCAGTTCGCGAAACCTTGGTACCACATTTGTAAAATAAAGATGTGATGGACCTTCTCTTTCAAATGCTATGTAGAGTCAATGAGATAACTGATGGTAAAATGTTCTCTTTTACTTTTTTATTTTGCAATAATTTTAGATGTATAGAAAAATTGCAAGAATTCCTGTGTACCCTTCACCCACTTTCCCCAAGTGTTACAATTTTACTCATTTGTTATTATTCTCTCTCCCTCTATATACATATACTCAACTATTTCGGAGTAAATTGCTGACATTATGCCCATTTATCCCTAAATACCCGAGAATGTGTTTCCTAAAAATCACAGAGACATTCTCAAATGTAATCATAGTACAATTATCAAAGTCAGGATGCTATAATACTACCTATAAACCATACTCGAGTTTTTTCAATTGTCCTGCTAAGGTTCTAATAATGTCATTTATTGTCCAGAATTATTCCAGAATCACACATTATATTAAATTCTCTAATCCCTACCTCTTTGATATGAAATAGCTTCTTGGTTTTTCTCTCATGACCTGACATTTGTAAAAATAGCAGGCCAGTTACTTTGTCAATTAGCCTTCAATTTGGGTCTCTCTGATGTTTCCTCATAATTATATTCAAATTTTGCATTTTTGGCAACAACACCACAGAAGTGATACAACTTTCTTAGTACTTCCCTATCAAGAGGTACATGATATTAATTTGTCCCATTACATGTTTAATGTGAATCACTTGGTTGAGGTGTCAGATTTCTCCACCAGTTATTTTTCCTTTGCAATTAATAAGTACCTTGTAGGTGCATACATTGAGATGACATAAAAATCCTGTTTCTCACAAACTTTCACCCAGTTGTTTTAGCATCCATTGATTAATCCTTGCCTAAATCAATTATTTTGATTATCAGATGGTGATTTTCTAATCACATTATCTCCCTACAGAAGAGCTTCCCTCTGTCCATTTATTTATTTATATCAGAATAAACTCATGGAGTCCTCATTTTTCTATGGGCTATAACCTATTACTATCAATTATCAATTATTTTGATGTTTAAACCGTCCCCAGTTGTACCAGTGGGAAGCCCTTCAAACTGGTCCCTGGGTCCTTGTGTCCTCCACTTTCTTTGAACACTTTCTTGCTTTCTGGTACTGCACACTGTTCTAGATTCACCTATACTTTCCCAGCCCAACACTGAGATCTGCATCTCTTCAAGGAGTTAAGTGTTTCATAAACTGAAAGTAATCTGCAGGAGCCGTGTTCCTTAGTCTTGAGCTTCAAGTCTGTAGAGTGCAGTATCTTGTTTCTTGAAAAGCCTTTGGCCTTAGAAAGAGCTGAGCTTGGATCAACAGTCTGCTCACTGGCTTTGGGACCTTGCATAACAAAAAATGGGAGCAACAGTGCCTACCCCCTCCCCTCCCCCAAGTTGTTGTGAGGATGGAAATGCCAGGAGGGCAAGGACCATTGACCATTTCTGACTGCAGTATCTCCAGCACCTAGCTAAGGCCAGTGTATTGTAGAGGCTTCGTGACAGCCTTGAAGGAAGAAATGACCTGGGATGACAGATGTAAAGCATTAGCATTGTGCCTGGCACACTGTCAGCCTGCAGCGAGGGGTGGCCACTCTTAGTTACTAGACGTGGTCTGTTTTGTGGACTGTTTGTATATGCTCAGAGTTAGAGCTAATTATTAGTGTGCTGGTGATAGGTGAGCTAGAGGCCTCTGCCCTTTTCAGAGGAGGGGAGGGTTCTGATTGAACAAACACAAAAAACTGGCCTAAGTATACTGCAAAGGAAGCCAAAGACAGGCAGTAAAGTCCAGAGGCAGCTGCAGCTAGAAATCAGCCAGTGGAAGGAGGGTGGTGGGGCAGGGTGGGGGGCAGATAGTTGGCAGGGGGCACTGATAGGGCAGACTTCTGGGAGATGGGAAGAAGCTTTGTGCCAGACTTGGAAAGATAAGTGGGCAAGACTGCATTTCAGAGACCCTGCGTGAAACTTCCAATCTAATGCAAGACACAGAGCCCATCCTGTGGGGCCTTCTCATTCAAGGGGAGATCAGGGCACAACCATTGAGGAACACTTACAGATAGGAAAAACACAGATGCTGCTCTTAGAAATCTCATACCCTGATCTTTTCTCCACTAACCTTGCCCCCTCCTCCTCATTCTACTCCCTGATCCCCCTCCAAATCTGGATGGACCTTCAGACCCTTGGCTTGTCCCCCATGTGTCCAGGAAGGCTTATGATCTTGCACTGGGCTACATTTCATAAAAGCTGTCCTCCTTCACTCAGTCTCTGGGGGTTTCCTGGAAACAGGATGGTGGTGAGAGTGGTCACCAGGCTCCCCTCAGAGGTTATTTTGGAAGGTGATACCTTCCCCCTGTTTACCACAACCCCTCCAAAAGCCTCCCCCTACCTCCTGACACCCACCACTGCTGACAGCTGACGGGGAAACCACAGGACCAGAAGTTGAGCCAGTTTGCTCAGGAGAAGCCAGCGGTAGAAAGTGGTGGGGAACAAGGCCCCTACTTGGCGCACACAACTGGGCACAATGTAGGGGGTTCAGGATCAGCAGGCTTTGATGCCACAAAAACAGTCACATTGCCCTAGAATCTTCTAAGAATTTGTCTCTAGGCAGAGACAAATTGGGGGGAGGGGCACTGAATGGCAGGTTTCCAGAGACATGTAGGAACCCTTCTTTCTTACATCCATTTTAAGGTATGGAAACCAAGGAAGTGACTTGAAGAAGCTCCCAGAGCTAGTTGACAGAATTGGGCTAGAATCCAGATCTCCCAGCTCTGCCCTATGTCTTCCCACAATCCCAACTTTTCCTTGTCCAGGACTCCATGGAATCCATAATTTTCCAAAATGTTTCCTGAGGCTTCATGAAATATTCTAGAAACATAATTTCTAATAAAATGTATTAGAAAATACATGTATAATAAAAATAAATACATTTCTATGATTGGTCTTACTGTGACATGTTTATTGCCTTTAATAAATGTTATGCCATACCCAAATGTTGTGCATCCCCAACTCTAAAGGCTGAAATCCATCACCACATTCTCTCTGAGGCCACACTTTCCATGGGTTACTCCCAGGCAGTGACTGAGCAGGCAAGGACAGAAACACAAGGCCATCCCAGGAGGTGAGGGAGTCCTCTGATGGGCAGTTTTGGAGGGAGGAATTCCTATCGGCTCTACTGAAGCTTTCTTAGGATTGCAGAGTCTAAGACATTGCCTGCCCAGCCTACATTCCTTCCTCTGTCCTCCACGGGGTCTCATCTACACCACGATCTGCCAGCAGTCCTAGCTCCATCTGGGCCCATGCCCACTTTCCCTCACAGGTATTTTCCCCAATAAATCCCTCCTACATCTAATTCCCTCTGGACCTTTGCTTCTCAGAGGACCTGAACTAACACATCAAGAATTTCTACAAGGTTCATGAACTATTCTTCAGTGTATCAATGCATTGTTTTATTTCAACAGATATTTTGTCAGTTTCATATTACTGCACTCACCAATCATATATGCAGCGGCATTCAAGATGTTTGAAAATTTTACTATGTTTTGCAACTTGTCTTATAACTTCAACATGTGATACTCAGCATTTATTGTCTATTCAAAATAATTGGGTTTTGATCATTGCTTTAGCAGTTAATTTGTGACACCTGTGTTGTTTTGCGAGAAGCTGGGCTGTCTCCTTTCATCTAGAGGTCATGATCCTCTGGTAGTGTCCTGCTAATATATTCTTACTTTATAAGTGTTCCATGGAAAATGAGTTTGAAAAGGGCTGGCCTGAATCGATCTTAAACATGCATACCTTCTCAGCTCCTGACGTTGCTCAAGGCAATAGGCTTTAGGCAGCTCTTTCTGGCTGAGGGCAGAACAGAGTTTGGTATTGCCAGAATCCACAAGGAACAAGTCTTCCAGAATTGGTGTCTGCCCATCCTGACCAGAAAGGAGGACCTTCAGTTTTGCAAACCACTTCATGTTGACCCCTTTGGTGTCCTTTGATGTGATGATATTATTGCATGACTTGAGGGTTTTGATCAAGATGAAAATATTTTTATATTAATTCAAAAGATTTTTACTATGAATGGTGGTTCAAATTTCTCTTGTACACTTTCCAAGGTGTTTTCACAAGTTGCTTGTTTAGTTCTTAAAATGACTCTGGGATTCTTAGAGCACAGGCTCTGGAGTTAGGCCTGGGCTTAAATTCTACCTTGTTATGTGACCCAGGGCAAATCATTTAAAATCTCTGAGCCATATTTCCTTTTCTGTAAAGTAGAGATGCTACCTCCTCTGAAAGGACGCAGTGAGGTCATGTGCATTTTAGTGGTGAGCTGGGCAGAGGCTGCATCAGACAATGCCTCAGAAGCTAAACCAGAGGGTCTGAAGTATTTTGAATGGTTAGTGACATGGTGAAATTACCTTCCCTGCCATGGTCCAGAAAGAAGAAGCCCTCCTGTTTTGTGCTCCCTCAACACTTTGTGTCTTAAAGCTCTTAATCAATATATCTTATTGGGGTCTTTTCTACTCAGACTGGGAGATTTGGGGTGGCCAGAGCAGCCGTGGAGTCTACTGAGGTTCAGACACTGTAGGCTGGCATGGATCCCAGAAGCCCATGTGTGTGAGGATGGAGGAGCCCCAGGAGGGTGAAATGGCCATGATGCTGAGCCAGAGCCACTAGGTCTGTTTGGTCAGCAAGCCCATTTATCAGAGTCAAAGGAATGGCTACCATGAAGTCCTCTGATATATGGGAGAATAAGATGTGCCATTTTCTTTTTCTAAATCCTCTCCTGAGGATACCTTTATTGATTTTTAGGGAGAAAGGAAGGGAGAGAGAGAGAAACATTGATGTGAGAGAGAAACATTGATCAGTTGCCGCCCATACCCATCCAAATGGGAATCGATCCCTCAACCTAGGGATCAGATCTGCAACCTTTTGGTGTATGGGATGACACTCCAACCAACTGAGCCACCCTGCCAGGGCAAGGTGTGTCATTTCTGCTTTCTCTGCTGACAAATTGGGGATGAGTGGATAATCTTCCTGTCACTAAGAGCAGAACATGGTTTTGGTCTGGTGGGCATGACTTGCTGGTTCAATGCTTGGGGAGCCCCAGGAGGAACAATGCTTGGCTTCCCATGGAGGTAGATGGGGGCGTTACTCAAGTGGCATGTTTGGGAGCCTGAAATGCCATCACCAGAACCCCGCAGAAGTAATCCTCCTAACAGCACCCATTCATCCAGCCCTTACTCTGGGTGAGGTGCTGGGTTAAGCGCTTTGTACGTGCAGCATGCTACAACCTTCATAACAACTCAAGGCCTGCATCCATTACTATTCCTATTTAGTAGATAAGGAAACTGAAACTAAGGCATGTTACAATTCTTGCTCAAAGTGCAAGTGAGTGGCAGAGATGGGATTGGAACGCAATATGGTTGACTTTGGGGCCTTGGGCTATTAACCAAAATAGTCAACTGCCATAGGAGAAATAACTAAGGAAAATTTCAAGGCTGGATTGGAGTGAAATTTAAGTAATTTCTATCAATATACCCTCATTTATTCCCAAGCCTGGTGAAGTTGGGTGTTTGGGTTACATATGCACTCTCTCTGTGCTAAGCACCTACCTGGCATCTTAAATTGTCTGTTGTGTGACAGAGTTATGGCAGCAAGAGTTCTGAGTCAGAACTGTGGGTCTTTCTGGTACCTAAGACCCTTGATTCTGGCCTTGGCAGTGCCTTCTGGCTAGGGCTCTGAGATCTTCCTGGCCCCCAGCATGAATACAGCATCTTAGCATCACAGCTGTATTCCTATATCCCTTGCTCCTTGTAGATGAGCAAAGATGGTAATAAGCTCAACAGGCTTGGCTTATGATTCAGCTCTGCCACTTATGGCTGTGTGGCCTCCTACAAGTTAATTAGTCTTTCTGAGTTCCATTTCTTATCTGTGAAACAGGAGGAAGAATATTCACTTTCTAGGGTTGCAGTGAGGAATAAATGAGGGAATAGATGTCTAGCACTTAACTCGCAGAAATCTTTAATAATAGAAAAGTTTCAATTCTTCTCCTCCTCCTCATTATTATCACTATTATTTTGCCTGCCTTCTCAATCTCATGGCTTCTATGGACTTCTGAGGAAGATTCTGGTTCCATCCCTGGGTATGAAGGTTGAGACAGCCAGCTCAGCTAAGCATCTGCAGCCTGCACTGTCTGTACTTGAGGGCAGAGCTGCCTTCTGGTCCTTCAGCAGGGAGGCCAGTTGGGGTCGGACTCAGAGCTAAGCACCTGAGTTCTCTTCTCAGCAAGGCCATCAATTTGCCAGGGGACCGTGGGCGAATCACTTTCACTCTCTAAAGATCACTTTCCCTATTGGTCAGCAGGGAGAGTTGTATCTGCTTTGCTCATCTGAAAGTCTTTGTAAGGGGTCAAGCCCTATAAGGGGTAATTGTGTCTCTTGGAAGAAGAGCAAGACATGTAGGAACCCAGAGGAGCCAAGCTGTTTCCTGCCTCCACACCTCTGACTAAAACTGTTCCTCTTCTTTGTCTGCTTCATTCATTCATTCACTCATTCATTCATTTATTCATTCAGCACCTACTATGTACCATGTAAGCTTTTAGGTGCTGAGAATGCAGCAGTGAACAAAACAAAAATCTTTGCCTTTATGGTATTTTCATCCTAATAGTGTGTGTGACAAAGACACTAAAAGTACTATGTGTCAATGAATCATACCAGGCACACCCTGCCCCCAGAAAACTTTCCATGACACATTTGCCCTCACTCTCTTTCCCCAAGTTAGACACCCTCCTCTGGCTCCTGTAGCCCAGTGACCACACTGGACTGTAATACCCAACTTGTCTGTTTCATCACAACCTGTGGGCCCCTCGGGGACAAGGACATTGTCTCCACCTTTGTATCATTGGCACTAAGCACAGGGCCTGAAACCTGTTTGAGACTCAAGACACATTTGTTCAACAAGTGAATGAATAAAATGAAATGAGTGATTTAGACCATAGGCTTCCAGTTGTTGACTCATTTGTTCCAACAGGTTTTGCCAGGCATCATCTACATGTGAGAGTAGATGGGGGTGTGGATGGGTGTGGATGGTGACAAAAATAAAGTTCTGTCTCTGCCCTGAAGGACGCTATAACCTGAAAGGAAATGGCAGGAGAGGGGCCAGGAGGAGGGAACAACTATCTATTGAACAGGAATTGGGCTCTGAGTAAATCCGTTATAAAGGTTACCTCTCTTTATCTCTCCAGCAAGGTAAATAGTAGTAAACCTGTTTAACAGGTGAAGAAAGAGGTTCATAGAGGCTGCATCACACACCAAAGTCACACAGGCTGTGACTGGTGTAGATTTGAGATCAGTTCAGGTCTCCTACTTTTCCCACTATAATCATGACACAAGGCAGGACATACTGTGCACCTGAGGAGCTGTTGGTCTGAACTGAGGGCTGCTGACCCTCAGAGGTGGGAGAGTTTGCTGAACTCAGGTCTGGTCTTAGAGGTTTTTAGGAGGAGGAAGCTGACCACTGAAACTTAAAGGTGGGGTGGTTAGTGGGACAGGGATTAGGGGCCTCTCTGAGGGTGTGAAAGTCCAGAAGCCCTGGGGAGGGTGTCCTTGGAAAGCTCTGAGGCTGGCTGATGGGCAGGAGAGGGTGGAATAACGACCCTACCTGGGATCCCTGCTACAGCACACACTCCTTCCAGGAGGCTCTGGGCCCATCTCTCTTTTACAAGGCACCAAGCCCACTGTTTGCTCTTGGTCAATGTCAGCTAAATGAATAGATCTTTCCTGATTCTTTGGATGAGCAATCAGGGTTGTAATCTGATCCAGATCCTACAAAGGACCTGTTGCCTTCTAAATTCTCTTTGTGATATCCAATGCATCCCAGTTTTCTGAGATGGTGTCCCTGCCCACTGAGAATTCCAATGGGCTGCTTATTGAGATAATTTCTCATTGAAATGATGCCAACTCCTTTCTCCAAGCTGAATGGTGTCTGGATCATGTGCTAAAAGTAACAGATCTGTGTCCAGAATGCTGATAAAAAGGTTCACACTCTGGACTCAGACACAAATGACTTCACATCCATTCTCTGCCTTCGTGACTTGCTGGTCTTAAG
Source organism: Macrotus californicus (assembly GCA_007922815.1). NCBI lineage: Eukaryota > Metazoa > Chordata > Mammalia > Chiroptera > Phyllostomidae > Macrotus > Macrotus californicus. Next base: position 39,494 of record VMDR010001909.1, on the reverse strand, counting down.
CAAGTCCTTATCTTCTCTAAGCCTCAGTCTTCTCATCTGTAAAAGAGATCTACTGGTACCTAGACTGTCCAAGTCTGGTGGTCTTTCCCTTGCCCCACTCTCTCACAGGTGACATAATTCTATAGTACTTGGCTCTGAGTTTAAGGAATCAGAGATAGGGAAGATCAGGACAGACTTCTGGGAGAAGGAGGATGCTGACTGAGTTTGTTTGGTGCCTCACAGGCATACAAGCTATAATGACTCCTGATAAAATAATAAAAAATAGCTTCAGTTCATGCAACTATTGTCAAATAGTGTACTAGGTGCTTAAAATACTTCATATTTAATCCTCAGTAAGGTATTCTTGCTTCCATTGTAAAGACGAGGAAACAAAGGGTCAGAGTGATTACATCTTCATGCAATACCACTTGGGTAAAGCAGGTGTATTCATCAGGACTCAGCTGCAGATAACAAAAACTGCTATTGCTGAGTGGAAAGAGATGTAATATTGGGCATTAAGCATTTCCAAAATAAGTGGAAAGGACAGGGAGCTGGTTCTAGACTACGTCTCCAGGAATAACTCGAACAACTCCACAGAACTGACCAGCCAGGGGAGCTATACCCTTTGCTACACTCAGAAAGGTAGAGAATCTATAATGTTGGCCCCAGACCTATGCTAGAATCACATCAGGAAAGAAAAAAAAAAAAAGATGCCCCAAACCTTGGCCCTGGGCCCTCTGCTGACACTTGCAAAAATGGCTGGCCTAGAGGCTTTGATCTCTTCATTTTACCCTCCAAATCTCACCCAAATATATACAGATTAGCAGAACCATATTCACCTGCAGAGTTCTAGCTGCAAGGGAATCTGGGAACTGTATTTTCCCACTTTCTTCCTGTGCAGGACAGGAAGGCATGCTGGGAGGGAACAAAAGATGTTGAATGCCAAGCCATCATTTCTGCCTGTGCATTGAATTTCTCTACTCAAGACTGCTCTTGCTCCCATACCCTTAGGTTTGTAGTGTGGGGATGCTGACATATAGGTTTTAATGGAGACTTCACTTGAACCTCCTTTCTTGGAGTTTCCTCTCTAGCAGAGGCATTAATGGGAAACTAAGAAGGCATTCCAGTGTGAAGAAATCAAGACTATCCTCATCTCTTTTTAACAGCTTTAAGATATAATACGCATGCTCTACAATTCATCTATTTAAAGTGTACAATTCAGCAGTTTGAAGTATACTCACAAAATCATGCAACAACCACGATCTTAGAACATCTTCATCACACTAAAGCAGATACTTCCCATTTTTCCCCAGAACCCCAAGCCCTAGGCAAACACTAATCTGTTTTCTGTCTCCATAGATATACCTATTCTGACCATTTTATATGAAATTGTACAATATGTCACTTTTGTGACTGACTTATTTAACATGTTTTCTTTTTTAAAAATTATTTTATTTATTTTTAGACAGAAGGGAAGGGAGGGAGAAAGAGAGGGAGAGAAACATCAATGTGTGGTTGCCTCTCATGCTACCCCCACAGGGCGCCTGACCCACAACCCAGGCATGTACCCTGACTGGGAATCAAACTGGCAACCCTTTGGTTCACAGGCCAGCACTTGATCCACTGAGCCACACCAGGCAGGGTTACTTATTTTTAGATAGAGGGGAAGGGAAGGAGAGAGATGGAGAGAAACATCCACTGGCTGCTTCTTACACATGCCCGACCAAGGACTACACCAGCAACCCAGGCATGTGCCCTGACTGAGAATTGAGCCAGCAACCTTTCAGTTCATAGGCCAGCACTCAATCCACTGAGCGACACTAGCCAGAGCTACTTTGCTTGTTTTTAAATTGGGTTATTTGTCCTTTTTTACTGAATTGTAAGAGTTTATATGTTATTCTAGATACAAGTCCTTTGTGAGATATATGATTTAAAAATATTTTCTTCCATTTTGTGGGTCATCTTTTCATTTTTCTTAAAAAATAAATTTATGAGGTGAAATTCACACAACATAAAACCAACCATTTAAAGTGAACAATTCACTGGCATTTAGGATATTCATAACATTGTGAAACTACCACCTGTATCTAGTTCCAAAACATTTCCATATCTTTTCTAATCTGCATGCATTTTATTTATATTTCTTGCCTAATTGCCCTGGATAGAAAATCCAGGCAATGTTGAATAGAAGTTGTGGGAGTGGGGGACTTCCAGTCAACATGATGATGTAGGCAGACGTGGCTTGCCTCTTCACACAACCACATCAAAATTACAACTAAAATTTTACGAAAATTACAACCATCACTCAGAAACATCAGAAATTGAGTTGAATGGAAGTCTGACAACTATAGAATTAAAGAAACCACATCCATCCAGACTGGTAGGAGGGGTGTATATGTGGAACAGGCTGGTCCCTCACACATGTGTGGTGGATAAAAATTCGGGAGGGATACCTCGGGAGTGAGGAGTCCCAGCCCTACACCAGCCCCCCAGCCCATGGTTCCAGTGTCAAGAAGATACATCCCCACAACCTCTGGTTGCAAAAAAACAGCAGGGATTGAGTCAGTGAAAGAAACTTCTGGAACCCCAAGCAGTTTCTCTTAAAGAACCCACACATGGACTCACCTACTCAGACTCACTTCCTCTGAGCTCCAGCACAGGGGTAGCAGCTTGAAAGGCACCAGTGGTACATGGGGAGGAACTGAAGTGTCTGGCATCAATGTGAGCAGAGGCCATTGTCCTTTTTCTAAACCCTCTCCCCACAGAGCCGGCAAGCTGCTACCATCTCTGAGACTCCATAAACCTGGCTAACACTGTTTGATCCATCTTGGAGATCCCTAGAGACTCCTCCCAACCCAACTTATTACCCTACCCAAGCTTCTTTTCCATATGAATGGCTGGTCTTGGCTCAAGCTTCACAGCTTCCTAAATCCTCTCAAACAAGCAACAGCTGACCTCAGTGAGCCCCAGGCCTGGCACTAGCAGCAGTCAGCCTAGATACATAGCTTGGCTTCACCTGGAAATCTTCTCCAGGCCTAGCATGAATAGCAGCCATCTCAGATTACTTCATAGCTTAGGCAGCCCCAGGCAAAACACTGGTGGGGGCTGACTTTGACCTGTACCACCCAGGAAACCCCAGGGCCAGTGCACCCAGTGAACAGCTACAGACAATGTCGGAATACCACCACCCTGCCTCTGCACAGCTGGTACTCCACAGAGGGCAGAGGTTGGTGGTCAGTGGTCACAGCCAGTCCTTATAGCTGACTGGCCCGGGTAAATCCCTCCCATTGATCTGCCCACAGCAATCCAGGCTCAACTATAAGAGGAGGGTGTACTCAGCCCACACAAGGGCCCACCTGCAGTATTCATCTGGGTGATAGGAGAAGTTGTGCCACAGGACTCTGAGGACACCTACTACATTAGGCCACACTACCAAGGCACAGAGTCAAAGAAGCTCTACCTGATACATAGAAACAAACACAGGGAGGCTACCAAAAGGAGGAGGCAAAGAAACATGGCCTAAATGAAAGAACAGATCAAAACTCCAGAAAAAGAGCTGGATAAAATGGTGATATGCAATCTATCAAATGAAGAGTTCAAAGCACTGGTTATCAGGATGCTCAGTGAACTTAGTGAGGACCTCAACAGCATAAAAAAGATCCAGTCAGAAGTGAAGGATACACTAATTGAAATAAAGAACAATTTACAGGGAAACAACAGTAGAATGTATGAGGCTGAGAATCAAATCAATGATTTGGAATATAAGGTAGCAAAAAACAACCAAGCAGAACAACAAGAAGAAAAAAGAATCCAAAAAAATGAAGATAGTATTAAGCAGCCTGTGGGACAACTTCAAGAGGTTCAACATTCTCATCATATGGGTGCCAGAAAGAGAAGAGAAAGAGCAAGAAATTGGAAATCTATTTGAAAAAATAATGAAATTTCCCTAATTTGGTGAAGGAAATAGACATGCAAGTCCAGAAAGCACAGAGAGTCCCAAATAAGATGGATGCAAAGAGGGCCACTCCAAGACACATTATAAATAAAATGCCAAAGTTTAAAGATAGAGACTCTTAAAAGCAGCAAGAGAAAAGAAGTTAGTTACCTACAGAGGCATCCCCATAAGACTGTCAGCTGATTTCTCAAACTTTTCAGGCTAGAAGGGTTTGACAAGAGATATTCAAAGCCATGAAAAGCAGGGACCTACAGCCAAAACTGCTGTACCCAGCAAAGCTATCATTTAGAATTGAAGGGCAGATAAAGAGCTCCCCAGACAAGAAAAAATTTAAAGGAGTTCGTCATCACCAAACCATTATTATATGAAATGGTAAAGGGACTTACTTAAGAAAAAGATGATCAAAACTATCAACAATAAAATGGCAAAAAATGCATATCTATCAACAGTTGAATCTAAAAAACAAACTAAGCAAACAAGAAAAACCAAAACAGACCTGGCTGGTGTAGCTCAGTGGATTGAGCGTGGGCCTGCGAATCAAAGGGTCACTGGTTTGATTCCCAGTCAGGGCACATGCCTGGGTTGTGGGCCAGGTCCCCAGTAGAGGGCATGCATGAGGCAACCACACATTGATGTTTCTCTCCCTCTCCTTCCCTTCCCCTCTCTGTAAAAATAAATAAATAAAATCTAAAAAAATAAAAAGGAAAAATGGAAACAGAATCATGGACACAGAGAGCGTTTTGATGGTTGCCTGGTGGGAAGGGGGTGTGAGGGAATAGGTGAAGAGGTGAGGGGATTAAGAAGTACAAATAGGTAGTTACAGAATAGCCATGGGGATGTAAAGTACAGTATAGGAAATGGAGTAGCCAAAGAACTTATACGTATGACCCAAGGACATGAACAATGGTGAGGGGATTGCCTAAGGGGGTGGGTGTTGCTGGTGGAGTGGGGGGGGCAAAAGGGAAAAGAAAAATCAGGACAACTATAATAGTATAATCAATAAAATATAATTAAAAAAAAGAAATGGTGGGGGTGGATATCCTAGTCTTGTGCCTGATCTGAGAGTGAAAACAACGTTTTCACCATTAAGTACAATGTTGATGGTATATTTTTTGTAGATGCCCTTGTCATGATGAGGAACTTTCCTATCCCTAGTTGGGTAAGTGTTCTTTGTTATGAAATGGTGTTAAATTTTGCCAAGTACATTTTCTGCATCTATTGAGATGATTGTGTGGTTTTGGTCCTTTATTCACATAGTACATTACATAAACTGATTTTTGGATGTTAAACCACTTCTGGTATAAATTCCATTTGGTCGTGGTATATAATCCTTCTTTTGTGGTCTTGGATCCTGTTTGCTCACATTTTGTTGTGGATTTTCATCTATTCAGTATATTCTTAAGGGATATTAGTTTTGTTTTCTTGTGATGTCTTTGGTTTTGATATCAGGGTAACACTGGCCTTATAGAATGAGTTGGGAATTGTTCCCTCCTCTTCTATTTTTTGGAAAAATCTGTAAATAATTGACATTAATTCTTCAAATGTGTGGTAGACTCCATGTGGATTGTATCTTTTGGAGATAGCTAGAAACATAGAAAGTCCTGGGCTTCTGGGACCTTGGGCAGAAGCAGCTGAATCTGGCATGCAGATCTGTCCTGATTGATGGGCACATTACTTTAAAACATTTGAACCAACTTTGAAAACAATCTAGAGATTTTACATTAAAATCCTGATTTTAAAATCTCTAGAAAAGTCTGAATCTGGCAACACTGGTACCTAATTATGCTGAATCATGGCAAATGGCCCCTGGTTCTCTGCTTTGCCTCAGTCCCCATCCTTGCTTGTTAATCCTGACACCAAGGCTAAGCGTCAGGTACTATCTGTATCATATTCATTCCTGGATAACATTATGTTAACTACATGGCCACTGTAAGTGTATGAGTTGATACTACCTGGTTACCTTTACTGAGTGTTTGTTTTCTCATCTATAAAATGGGGACATTAATAATTCTTACCTTGGAAGATTTTGAGGAAGATTAGATGAGATAAAATTGTGAAGAGATTTGGCATATAGGATGCACTCAATAAATTTATCCTTTGCTTTGTCCTAGCTGCATAGTATTCCATTGCAAGGCCATACATAATATGTAGCATTCTTCTAATGGTGGACTTATATTTTTCCATTTCACATAAGGCTGGAAAGGGCATCCATGTACATGGTATGCAGCACTGCGTGGTAGTTAATAGTACATCAGCTCCAGTGGATTTGAAACCCAGAGATGTGACCTCTTTTTTTATCTCCTATCCTCTAGGATGGTAGAGATGAGAGGATTAGTGGAATGACCTCAGAATTAATTTGAAGGTATATCTGCAAAATTTTCCACAGAAGGACTGGAAAGTCACAGGTGGGTGTAGGGGAAGATGCAAGAGTCTCAAGGCTCCTTCTGCAAATGTGAAAGCAGGCATGCCCTATCTCAAGATCTCTCCACCCCAGGGTGTGAAGCCAAAGGTCAACTCATTGCATCTGACAGACTGACAGCTGGGCTGTCTGGTGAGATGAGATAAGTGGGTGTCAGGCAGAGGGAGGGAGGTGTCAACCACACAGCAAAATGAAATGAGAGCACTGTGCACTGGGCTGAGCTCCCCACCCTCAACCCTGTCCTCAGAATTACATTCCACATACAGCTGCTTAACCCTCTGGACCAATGATGGACCCAGACCCCCTCCTGGACTCCTTTTTTGATGTCCTTCAAAAGTATCCATGCAACAGAGCTCCAGGTCCCATGCACTGAGCTAGCCGGGAGCTCAACTGGCTGGCCTCAAGGTTGGAGGTGGCAGTGGTTATGGATTGGAGAGTCTCTGAGGTTTTCAAAGAGGAAGTAGGGCTTCTGCCTGTAGTCCCATTTCTTCTCTTTGTTACTGCATGAGCCAACCTGACACCCTTGGCTCTACTTTGCTTCCTGAGCCCTCACCCTAAAATAATAAGCCCTGATGGTTGCACACTGTTTTCTATTTCATCAACATCCCGCAAGCCTTCTGGTAAGTGGATTGTAAATTCCAAGGTCTGGGTTATGTACCTATGGGCTATATTCCAAGCAACCTAGCCCCCCAATGCCTATAACATAGTTGGCAATCAAGAAATATGTGAATGAATAAATGAATGAATGAATAAAAGGTTCTTGTAGAATGCCAGGTGTTAATACCACAGCTCATTTCCCCAGTCCTTAACTTGGGCCTCTGTCAGTTTTCATTTTTCTGGGGGTCCTTTGGCTCTTGAAGGGAATCCAGACTCTACTATATCACATTTGTGGTCCCTTTTACTTCTTCATAGGTGCCCCTACATCAACTCTTCTCTGAGCTGTCCTTCTCCTCTGGAGAGGTCATAGCTCCAACTTGGATGATATGACCTTGAATCGGTCACTTTCCTTCTCTGAGAGTCAGTTTTCTTGTCTGTAAAACAGAAGTAATTGTATCCATCTTGCAGGGTCATTGTGCTGAGTTAAACAAAGCATGTTGAAGTGCTTTGCAGGGTTCCTGGCACACGGTAAGGATTGAATGCCTAGAGCAATTACTGTTGTGGTGTGTAGACTGGGAAAGCCTGCATTGGATGACAGCAATGGTCTCCGACCAGGGGTTCATAAACAAAGCAATAAAATTGAGTATCGTCCATCTCTTCAAGTGTGCTGCCCACATTCTGGTCTTCCAAAGTGAGCCAGAAACATCTATCACGTTTTAACATTTTTAGGAAGCTGACTGGCAGATACTTGCCTACCTAGACAAAGATTCATGTACAGTATTAACTGTAACCCACATTTGTCAAGTGCTTACTTAGGGCCAGAACTTTATGTGAATTATCTTGAGGAATCTTCAGACAAAAATCCTGTGAGGCAAAAACTATTATTATCTCCATTTGACAGATGAAGAAAAAAGTTAAATGACTTGCCATAAGGTCACAGAGCTAGGATTAAACCCAGCAGAGCTAAACTAATATTCTTAACCTGTGGATGGAGGCCCTGTTCAGTCTTGTGTGCAACAGGGGAAAATTGGAGTCTGCCAACAGAGGAATGCTGACTATTATGTCCATCCCTGCAATAGAATACTATGTAGTCAGGAAAAAGCAGGAGGCAGCTATGTATGTTCTGGCATCAAATCATGGCCACAGAAGTTGTTGAATAGAAAAAGCTGAAGAATACTATGCATCATATAATCCACTTGAATGTAAAACAAAATTTAAAATTCCATCTACCTGTTTGTGGGTTCATAGATATAGGTCTGGAAGGATAGTCCTGACCATGTGGCTCAGTTGCTTGGGCATTGTCCCGCAAAGAGAAAGGTCGCTGGTTCAATTTCCAGTCAAGGCCTCATGCCAGCGTTGCGGGTTTGGTCCCTGGAGAAGAAACCAATCAGTGTTTCTCTCCCTCTCTTTCTCCCTTCCCCTCTCTCTAAAAATAAATAAATAATTTTAAAAAAAGTAAAATATTTTAACTAACTAACTAACTAAATATCTGGAAGGATAAACACCAAGTACTTCACATTGACTCTTGGAAAATTGTGAAGGAGGGGAGCTTCCACTTTTTTTGTCTCTATATTCTATATTGTTTGAAATGTTGACCACTGGTATGTATTATTTTATAATTATTAATCACAGTAATTATTTAATGATAATTAATTAAATGTGCAGTTACCCTTCAGAAGCTTGAGGACCCCTGTCCATACCTCCAGCTCTTGTCCCTGCTCCAGATGTAGCTTTTCTTCAAAGGCCTCCCTAGTGACTCCCACTCACCCCTGAAGGTCCCTCAACCCTACTTCCCATCCATGAGCACTTCCCAAGCCCCCTCTGGTCACTGAGGACTTGCCTTAGCCTGGATCTCTCGTCTGGGTCCAGGAAACTCCAAGGTTCCCGGGTTAGGAGGCCATGGCTCTACCCCTGTGCTAACCCCGAGGGGATGTGGGACATGGTGACATCACAGTTAAGCCAGTGACACCACAGAACCTGAAGACTGACAGGACAGAGGACCTGGCAGGACCCAGGAGATGGGGACAAGGAAAGGGCTGGCAGATAGAGGTTGTTCCAGGTGGAATTGAGGGACTGTCTTCAGCCTGCCTCCTAGGACATTCCTAGCCAGGCCTTTCATGGATGAGAGACCTGGAAATCTCCAAGGCTATGTCCCTTTTTGTTTCTAACCAAGGTTGTACAGACTTTTCTAAGAGTTGGGAGCTAACTGTGATACCAGGGTGGAGTGGGGTTGGTAGAGAGAAGCCAGGGTGTGTATGAATCCTCCTCTGAGATTGGGGGGCTCCCATGGATGCCTAAGAAGACTCTTGCCCCCTGTGATTCCAAAAAGGCTTTAGGGAGGCAGGCTTGTGGACTGGGAGGCTGAGAGAGCTCTAGCTCTTGAGAAATGGAGTTTTGGTAGCTTGCAAGAGTTGCTGTGGGAGGAGCCCCTCCACAAATCTGAAGGATATGAGAGGGCGGCTGGGAAAAGGGGGGAAGGCTGGGTAGGGTGGTATGGTCACTGGGAACAGCATGTCGAGAGAGAGAGAGAGCATGAAGGGGTGGGGGACAAGCTGACATTGCCAAAGGACAGTGGCATCTGAGGGTTGACAATAGAGAATTCTAGGCTACTTGCTATGTGACCCTAGGTTAGTTGCTTACTCTCTCTGAGCTTCTTTTCTTTTATCATATGGATAATAAAATCAACCATCAAGGCTTGTTGTGAAAATTAAATAAGGTAAAGCTTATGAAGCCCCTAGCACACTGTCAGGCTGTTTGCAAAGGTAGCTCTCTACTGTGATCCTTAGAATATTACAGCCTGAACTCTGTTCCTTCATCTTCTGTTCTAGGCATGTACTTGTATAATGCAGGATTCTTGGTTGTAAGCTATAGAAACTATTTTAAGAGGATTTAAGGAGAAAACCAACTCATTCAAAAGATGTTGGGGGAAGATCATGGACCCAGGCTTGAATAATAGGCTGCATCAAGTGAGGCTGGAAGCCCCAGGACAACACCCAGGAGCCCCAGGGTCAGCCCAGAGAGGACCCTGCAACCCACCCTGGACTCCTTTTGCTTCCCTGGAAGCTGATATAGCACCATTTACTGAGTGGAATCTTCATTGAACTGCCACCTCAGGGCCACTGACTTCTTCTCCACAGTGTGGATGGGGGCACCCAGTTGACTCAGTGCATGTTGGTTACCTGCATTGTGGGCTGAGGCAAGGAGTTCAGGATAAGCATGTGGTCATTTTGGCTTTTATAGTAGGAGGTGCTTTCTGCCTCCCTTCAGACTCATGTCGGGGGGAAGTTTCAAATGCTGGACACTTAAAAACCTGACACATGTCTACATGAGAAACAAAAATGAGTAGAAAGGAATCCCTGTCAAGTCACGTAGGGGACAGTTATGTAGGCAAATAATTATGATAGGAAGTGATCGAGGCCATAGTGGAGGTGAATACCAACCAGGGACTGAGCTGGTAGAGAAAATGCCAATAATATGCCCCTGACATACAGGGGAGAGTCTGAGATGTTCCTGTGTGTTTCAGGCCAACTGGGTGGCATGGATGGGGTGGAGTTTGGTGACTGGTTGTGGCTGTGTCACATTGGACTGGACACTGTACAATGAACACTCGCTGACTGGGCAGGATTTGTGTGAGGCTCCGACCTGAGGGTGATGCACCTCCTGCTCACAAGAATAATGACATGGCTTGGCCTAAAAAGCTGCTATGTGGCAGCATTTTCTTTATATCTAGTTATATCTTACAAACATTTTTCTGTGTATTTGAATTGTCTCTTGCCCTGTTCGGGCCTCAGCACTCTATCTGGATTGGAGAAAGGCTCCCCAAGGTAGGGAGATTGGAGATGGGACAAGAAGAGGAAGATGTGTTTGTTGCCTCCTTCCCTCTCCGGTGTGAGATCAGGTTCCTGCTGTCTTCTTTCTCCCCCTGGATCCTTCCATGTTGCCTGCTCTTGTCTCTGCCTGTTGCTGTCCCGGCTGTCACCTGTCTTCCCTGTCATCATCGCTGTCCATCTCTGTTTCAGTTGGACACCCATCCCCAGAAGGACCATGGCTCCAGCCCTTGAGCCCTCTCAGTCCCTCTTCTGCTCAGAGCTCTCCAAGAACCAGAGACAGCAACCCTCGCTCCTCACCCCCACATACTAAAATTCCAGTGGCCCGCCAGTTCACGGTGGTTCAAACACCAGCACGTTCAATTAATGACAAACACATACATTTGGACAGAGTACATCTCCATGCCAGTCATTTTATTATTCAGTCCTCAGAAAGTGTTTGATGAGCAGAAAGCATCTCTGACCCCTTGCAATAACTTGGTGTCCCTGAGGGGGTATGCAGTCACCAATTGGGAAGCACTGGATTAGAGCTGAAACATGATGTGAAAAGAGGAAGGAATGCTCAACAATCTTTAAAGTGTTTCCATAAACCGTCCCTGCCGCATACCAGCATGTTGTCCTGTAGAGTTGCCACAGGTAGGTAAAGGCTGGAGGGCGGCTCCCTTTGTCAGGTCTCACAGGGCCTCCAGCCTGCCCTCTTCTTCCTATTTGTGGCAACGTCAAACATAGCACCTTCCTGTCTTCTCTCTGCACCCACTGGGGCATCAGCCACAAGCAGCGGCTACCCGCCTGCCTACCTCCTTCCTCCTCCATCTAGGGGGACTTCTGCAAAGCCAGGTGAAGAGCCTCAAGCAGGAGGCCCCTCTTTTTGGGGTATTTGTTTTAAGACCTGGGACAGGGTTGGGAGGAGTTGGGAAAAAAGGAAAGGAGTCTGAGTTTTGGAGGGTGTTAGGATCCCCAGGGGCACTTGGGTAAAGAGGGAATGCAGTTACTGAGGGGAAGGGGAAGGGCCTTGGGGTATTTGCTGAGCTGAGGTGATGTGAGTGCTTTGTGGCCTTCAGTGAAAGATGGCAGAGAAGTGAGGTGCTCACTGAACAGACAGCTGAGCACTCAGGGCATCTTCCTGGCAGGCCAGTCAGTGGACCTGAAGGACTCTTGGCTGGCTCTCGTAGGCTGACTGTAGTGAGAGAGCTGAGCCAGGGCAGTCTGGGTAGCAGCACACGGGGCCTTCCTTGGCTGCCCAGAAAAGCTATGTGGATGTGGATGAGCTAGCATGCAGGATTTCTGCTTGGTGGAGAGCTCCCCTTGGTGGGGCACCAGTGGCTGGTAGAGTTATAGAGTCAGGGGTCCCTCCCATCATGGAGGAAAGTGGCTTCTCAATGACCTGTGGCTCCGAGGAGTCTGGAATATTCCCTCAGATCTCTGAGTTCACTTGGGAATAACTTTCATGAAGACCTTTGTCTCTCCTCTCTTCCTCAGTGATGGGAATCAGGCCAACACTGCTCCTCACCTCTGAATGGCTGGTCTCCATTTGATCCTCTTCCTGTACCTACCAGGAATAGATCATTGGCGTCTAAATGTCAGCACTGAGAGAGTCCTTACACATCAGTCAGTCCAACTCTCTCATTTCGCAGATAGGGAAACTAAGGACAGGAGGCTAGTGAATGGCTCAAGGTCACACAGTGGTTTAATAGGAGAGTCTGTACTTGAAGCCATGCTATTTGGTGGACCTTTACTGCTCACCTGTGGCTTGTCTTCCCTGCAGATAGTAGGGGCATGAATGGGGAACCTGCTCCAGAATTGGGTTGTTTCCACAAAACCAAACCCCTGAGTAGCACAAGGAGCTCCCTGTCCTCCAGCCTGGATTTCCAGGCTTGCCAAGGTGACCAGGTAAGGTGGAATTCCAGCCCTAACTTTGAGGTCAGTCTGCTGTGGAGGGAGGGGATATTAGAAGGAAGTGGGAGAAAATCTGAAGGGACCTGGACTCCTACCATCCACTGGTCCTGGGCACCCCTACCCCAGCACATGATGGGCTCTTGAGGCCCCAGAGACCCTCTCCCATGCCTTGGGGCCAGACTGTCCTGTGGACCATGAGAAAGGGACAGGGCCATGCAGGAGGCTTGGTTGTTTGATCCTGACCTTGGCCTTAGGACTCATCTTGTGGAGTTTACATTCTTGTTGAGGGTTTTCTCCAAGTTCACCTTGACTTCATTCAAAACACAGTAGATGGTTTGAGACATGGTAGGATCAGGGCAGTCAGGAAGAGAAGTGGGAGGAAGAATGGTAGGTAAGGGGTTCTAGGAACAGATGAAAGGTAATTCTGGGGTAGGCATGAAAGTCCCTGGGGAAATAAATCTTTGGATGAGGGGAAGGGAAGCCATTTGAGTGACAGATATGGTGAGGGTGAGTGGCTCTTAGCTTCTCCCCCCACTTTGAAAACCAAGGTGGGGATGGGCTCCTCCCAAGGACCCAAGAGTCATAGCCCCCAGCCTCTTGCTCCTTACCCTCCAGGTCTTTCCAGCCTGTAGGCGGATTCCAGACACAGTGGACGTCCACGGCCTACCCTGTGCCAGCTGGCTGTGCCCCTTTCCACTAGCACCAGCCAGATCTGCCCTGTTGGCCTGCTCCCAGGACCCGGACCTCTACCTGTGCACCCTGCAGCTGGCACCCCCAGGCACAGCCCTGCAAGGTCTCAGAGAGGACTCCTTGAGCACAAGTAAGCCCCAGCCATGCAGCTGCACCTTGGCGGAGGCTGGGGGTGGGGGGGCACTGTTAGGTTTTGGGGTGGGAAGGGGAGAGGATCAAGTATCACTGGTAAGGACAGAGCCTCAGGCACACTAAACTAGCATATCTTGGCCTGGAGTTCTGATCTAGGAGTCCAGGGGTCTTTCAGGGTGGTGACACCTGAGCCAGAGGAGGTAGGCAATGGCTTTCTCAGGCATGGGGGTGGGATCTGGTGTAGGTGGGTTGAGGATGGTGCTTGCCTACCTATTTAGCTGGAGGAGTCTTTATTATGAGAAAGGAGCCCTGACTGGGACTCAGGGAGTTGGGGTGGAGTCCTGGTGCCGCCCCTTTAGCTCAAAGACCTTGGGCACATCATGGAGGCCAATTTCTCCTTCCATAAAATAAGCTCTCACTGTCCCTGTGTTCTAGGCTGTTGCATTATAATACACCATCTCCTTATGCCACTGTGACCTCTTGGAGGGCAGGGACTGTGCTGCTGGGTCCTAAAGGACACACCCCTACCCCCACTGCCAGAGCACAGAGTGAAAAGTTGGTTGAGTAAATAAATGACAATCCAAGCAGACAATCTGCTTTTTAATATTTTTTCTTTTTAGTATTTTACTTTATGTCACTCCTGGTCAGCTCCTACCTTACTGGCTGTTGCATCTCAGTCTTCCTTGCTAAGCTCTTCTCTACCTACCTCCTAAATATTCACCTGTTCTTCCTCCTCTCTCCCTCCCCCATCCCTCCTCTTCTCTCCCCTTTCTTCTTCTTTCCATCCTCTGCTCTCCTGTTCTCTTTATTTACATTAGCACTGTGTGGCAGACTTCCTGCAATAATGGAAATGTTCTATACCTGGCTGTCCAATATCAGACCTGTTGTGATTTTAATATGTGGCTGGTGTCATCGAGGAGCTAAATTTTTTATTGGATTTATTTTAATTAATTTCAATATAGACATGTGTCAGGTGTCCATTTTGGACACAGCAGATCTAGTGTCATCCTCATGTGATATCATCTGGGCCCCTGGTGCTCAAATTTCTATCTCCAGCTCAGACCTCTCTTTGAAACTCCAAACCAGTTCATCCAACTGCCCACTGGACTGCTCCACGTAGATATCTAACAAGCTTCTTGAATCATCTTCTCTCCCTAAAATTGTTCAGCACTGCACAGATACTAGCTGCTTTTCTTGGCAAGTGCAATTGCAGGAGAGTACAGGGAGGGGAAACGCTTTGTCCCAGTCCACCGGCAGCCTTGTAGGCTAGAGCTCTCTCCCAGCCTGGAGCGAGGCAGGCTAGATGAGGGGCAGAACTTCACCCTGGCCTGTGGGGCCCTGACTGGCTTCCCTTTTCTTCTCAGAGCACCAGCCACCAGGGCCACATGCCGGCTCCCCTGATGATGAGAAACTAACACCCAAGGACCCTCTGAGCAGGGACAAGATGGGAAGCCAGCAGGAAAGAGCGGATGAGGGAGCCCCCTGCCCACCCTTCTCTCCTTACAACAGCTCTTCCTCAACCCCGTGGCAGAATAGAAAGAGCCCCAATCCCTTGGCTTTTTGCTCCTGCCCCTCACCTACTCTCACCTCCAAAGAACTCCCATTTCACCTTTACCCCCTCTGTCCTGAGTATCCATTTCTCCTGCCTCCACCTTACCTGTTCACCAATGGGGCCCCACCTTCTGTCCAATGTCACTCCCTCTTCATGTTGCCACAAGACACCTCCTACCCCATCAGGGCTGTGCCCAACATGCTGATGAGTGTCAGTGAGCCTGGGCACCACCGCTCCTGGGGTGAGATCCTGTATCCCTACCCAGGGGCCTTCCAAGCCTCTGGCCAAATCCAACTCTCCCAGGCACGGATTCCAGGCCCTGGAGCTGCCAGGACCTTCTCCCAAGGGCCAGAGCATGCTGGCAGGGTTCCAGCAAAGCGGACTCCACTGAGCTCCCAGGCAGCCCTGCCTTACCCACTGAAGAAAGAGAATGGCAAAATCCTGTATGAGTGCAATGTGTGCAGCAAGAGCTTTGGGCAGCTCTCCAACCTCAAGGTATTGTCCTCCTGGGCTCTGCTGCCCTCCTCAGCATCCTTTAATGACCGCCCCCCCCCCCCCTTCCCAACTCCCATCCTGCTTCTAGCATCAAGGACCTGAAAGCTAGAAGGAACTCCTGGGCAGCATCTAGGCTGTGACCTTGGATGGTTCATTTGGCCCCTCAGTTTCACATATGTAGAGAGAAGATACAAGATAAGATGGCTACCAAAGTTCTCTCCACCCTAAAAGACTGTCTATGAGATCATCTAATTTAAGTAAAAATGAGGAAACTGAGGCTCCTAATGGGAAGAGTTTGCTCAAGGTCACTTTGATTTAATGGTGGAATTAGGCCTTGATCTCAGTCTCTCAGCATCTAGTGCAAAGCCCTTTCCTGAACTACCATCCTTTCTGGATTCACAGCTAAGCCTCCTCAGGTTTGTTTGATGCTGAGTGGAGAACACGTAGCTTTTAGTGAGTCTTCACGGCAGAACTGATGACCAGCCTTTTTCAAGTGGGATGCCACAAATCAGCGCTGGTGCTCCTGGCGTCCAGCAGGGGAGACGATGGGCACAGCTCTGTGTGTCAGCAAAGATAGGCAGCTCTGTACAAATTGGTACTGCTGAAGTTGAGGAAAGGTTAAGATTTTGGGGGGAGATCCTTTCTTGATCCTCTAGAGCATGAGTTCTTAAACTGTACTGAGCCTCAAACTGTCAAGAGAACTAGTAAACATGCAGATTACTAGGCCCCAGCCCTAGGGATTCTAATTCAGCTGGTCATGGTAGAGCCTGAGAATCTGCAGTTTTAACATAGATGTTGTTGGTCTGTGGACCACACTTTGAGAAGTGTTGCTCAGGACATATGTTACCCCTCATGTGGCCTTCTGACCACTGCCATCCCCCTTTCCTCAGAGCAGAGGGTATCCTGAGGAATGGGAGAGAGACCCTAAGGAGAGTGACAGAGAGGCAAGGGGGTTGAGAGGCCTTGATGTCAAAACAAGGTCCTGTGGAGGTGTGGGTAGATTCAGAGAGGGCCCCAGGCCCTGCTTGGGGACTCTGGGCAATTGGTGGCATTTCTCCCACACCTGACTCAGGTCCATCTGCGTGTGCACAGTGGGGAGCGACCATTTCAGTGCGCCCTGTGCCAGAAGAGCTTCACCCAGTTCGCCCACCTGCAGAAGCACCACCTGGTGCATACTGGGGAGCGGCCCCACAAGTGCCTGGTGAGACCCTGCTTCCCCTCCCCTGTACTCCTGCAGGAAGGAGTTCCAAGTCCCTTGGTGGGGTGGGGGTGGCACCTGAGGTTCCATTCCCAATCCTTCTGAGCAATTAGACAGGACAGGAGCTGGGGGGGGGGGGGGGGGGAGAGGGAGGTGGAGGATGGTGAAAATGACCCTTCTTAGCCTGGAAGGGCCAGGATGTGATTGGAGGTCACTCCTGGGATCTGGAGGGTGGGAATAGAGTTGCTAGTCTGTAGGAGAAGGATAATAAAGTTGGGGGGGGGGCATTCCTGGGGAGCAGGTACCCATTACCTTCTTCCCAGCGTTGCTGGAGGACACTGCCTATAACACCAGCTCAATGTAGCTCCCGTCCTCTTTGAGCCTCACCACATCCCTTGGGAGGTCGGAAGGGCAGGGACTCTTGCCCCGTTTTATAGAGACAGAAATGAAAGCAGCATTGTGGTTATGAATCTGGGCTATGTGGATTCAAATCCTTGCTCTGCCTCCAACTTGCTGTGTGATCTTTGGCTAGTGGCTTCACTCCTCTGCACTTCTGCTTTCTCACTGTCATATAGGAGTTGTACTAGCACTTAGTCATGCTTCTCCAGGGTCCTGGGGACGACTACATCAGACCAATTCCTGGCATGTGGCTGTTCCCAGTAAATATTAATTACGCCCACTGAAGCTGCAGCTCCACTCATAAAGTTTCCATGTGATTATCTCATTCAGTCCATCACACTGATGAGGTTAACTATTAGTACTCACAGGTAACCAATAAGGAGAGCAAGGCTCAGAGAGGGGAAGTCACCTATACAAGGTCATGCAGGGTGTAAAAGAATGAGAATACTCACCCAGGTCTGCCTGGCTCCAATGTGGACACTGTGGGTCCAGGGAGGAATCCTGGGTAAGGGGAGCTTCCAAGCCTGAATTATGGGGCAGGGGGAGCAGAGATGCTGAGCCAGCTGTGTGGGCAGAACTAACGCCAATGCCCATTCCCATCAGATATGCCACAAGCGCTTCAGCAGCTCCAGCAACCTCAAGACCCACCTGCGCCTGCAATCAGGTGCTCGGACATTTCAGTGCAATGTCTGCCCAAGCTGCTTCACCCAGCACATTCACCTGAAGCTGCACCATCGCCTGCATGATCCACTGCCCTGTAGCCTAGCTCATACCCACCTGCCTCTGGCATCTCTCACCTGCCTCACCCGGTGGCACCAGGGGGCACTAGATCTTCTGACAGAGCCGTCAGAGAGGCAGAGGGGCTGGGATTCAAACAAGATCCAAGTGCCCTCAGCATCTCAGAGAAAGGAAGGGCAGTCAGCCTAAGTGGTGGTGTCTAGACTGCCCTGGGGAGGGGGTCAGGACAGAGCAATTAAAGGATTTTCTCTACAACCAGTTGAAGCCTCTTGAGCTTCAACAGTGGAGGGGGAAGCCACCATGTATTTGCCAGACTTCACATCTCACCTTGGAGCATGTCAAGAAACAGGCAAGAAGAGCCTGTGCTGTGCACACATGGGATGGATGCCTGCAGCCATCTGCCTCTGGCTTGGGTTTGGGTTCTGCTTCCTCTTGGGACCAGGCCCTTCATATCAGCTCACAGATGGACAGTCCTGCCTCCCAGGACTCTGCAAGATGCAGGCTGTGCTGCCAAGCAGGAGACACATTGCCCTCT
Organism: Macrotus californicus; assembly: GCA_007922815.1. NCBI lineage: Eukaryota > Metazoa > Chordata > Mammalia > Chiroptera > Phyllostomidae > Macrotus > Macrotus californicus. The sequence goes on along the minus strand of VMDR010001909.1, from coordinate 21,082 downwards.
GATCTGTCCAGATGTTTGCTGCTTCCCAACAGCTTCTTGTCTTAATTCTTAGGAGGCTATAGTGCCCCCTTAACTGGTTACTCCCTGCCATGCATGGCCTGCCCATGCCAGGATTGAGCCCCCTGTGTGAGCATCCAGAAGTGTCCATCATGATCCAGAAGCATGATGTCCCATGTGCCAGGACCATTCACCACAGAGGGCAAAGGGCTAAGGAGGTACTGGGCTCAGGGAAGGGGTAGAGGCCCTGCAAGGACTTACAGGCAGGGAAGGACTGGCAAAGAGAGCCTGTGGAACTAGGACCCTCCTGATGGCCTTTCTTCTTGCATCCCAGAGGATCCCCTCAAATGTGCAAGGTGTTCCCTACCCCCACTGGAGAGTTACAGAGGCAGCGTCAGGTGGGAAAGAGCACTGCCTGAGAGGTAGAAGGCCCAGGTTTTATTACAATAAATGGTAGTAAATAATAATATTTAAATATTATTATTAAATAATAACAGCTGGATAGCTTCTAGTATGGGGCGCCATTCCCACCCATGAGGGTTTCACAGCCATTTCCCGACCCCGGTGCAGGTTTCCAGGACAGAGAAGTCTCATAAGGAGCACACCATGGCTGGGCAATGGCAGGGTAGGCTTCAGCCCCACCAGTAATCAAAAACTGGTTCCAAGCCCACCCAGCCACCCTTTTGGCCCCAAGCCAGATGCCAACCGCGGGGGGGTTGGGGGGGTGGGGGGGCGGGGAAGGGGGGGTTGGCCCGCCCAGTAGACAAGAACTTGCTCATTCCTGCACCCAGCCCCACCCTTGTGTTATAGCCCCTCCTTCGTGGTGGTGGGAGTGGCGGGGAGACCCTTCACTCAGCCCTGCCTCCTGGCTTCAGCTTGTCCCAGTCCCTTTTGTCCGGTCCACCTGGTTTAGACCAGGCTTAGGCGATGCCTACATCAGTGGTCCCCACCCAGAGGAGACCTCAAGTACTGAGGGCAAGGTCTCCGGGAGAGGGGGCTCAGGCGCAGCCACCTAGGGGCTGCGGTGGCCTCTGCAGAGCGCACCCGCTGCCCCCGGGGATGGGCCATATCTGGATCGGTCCCCCGCCCGTACACGGGCGGGGCAGCTGTTTGTTCAGCGGGACGGGCCATAATAGGCGGTTCTCCGCAAATGAGTGGATCCGGGTGGGCCCAGCGGGCCTGAGCGGTCAGGTGCCACGATGCCCCAAGCTCGGGGCCTTGCTCTCGCCATGGCCGAGCAACGCGAGAGCCTGGGGGTCCGTGTGGCCCGCCGCCTGGCCGGCTTAGGGATCCGCAGGGAGCGCAGAGGGAAGCGGACCCCAGAGGAAGCCAGAGCCCGGGATAGGTGAGGGGATGGAGGGAGGGCCTCGTGGGGTGCCACTGGGCCCCAGGGTGTGTGTGTGTGTGTGTGTGTGTGTGTGTGTGTGTGTGTGTGTGTGTGTGTCTTAGAGTGTAGTGGTTATTCAAATAAACGTCTGTGAGTGTCTCGGAGCCTACAAATGTGTCGATTTTGAATATGTGAATGTGAAAATAGTCTTTATAAAGTCCCTGTGCTCTTTTAAAACTTTAAAACAACTTTTGAGATTTCCTAAGCCAGGCTAGCCACCTGCAGACAATGATTTCTTCTTTGGAGGAAACAGTTTTAAAGGCAAATATAGTAGCTCCTTCCGCCTCTGCAGACTTTGATTCTCACATCACAGGACAGCTTCCCTCTGGTCTTCGTGTCCTTTTGTTGGGAGTATGACAAGTTCCTGAGTTGTCTTAGGCTGCACTGCATTTGCCCTTAGATGCCACAGAGAGTTTTGCCCTGTCACCCCAAATTGTAATAACAATCAACCTTTATTTGCCACTTGCTTAGTGCCTTACTTGAATGATCTCATTTAATCCTTACAGCTGCTCTGTAAGACAGGTGTTCCGTGTGATTCAGACATGGAAACGGAGGTTCAGAGACGTAAAGTCACCTGTCCAACACCACCACTGGGGAGTGGTGGAGCTGGAATACAAGCTTAAGCAGTCTGACTCCAGAGTTCACATCCTGATGCCCTGGGCTGCTCTGTTGCCTTATAGAGACCACAGAACTGCAAGCCAGAACTCTGTCCTAACCCTAGGTGGCACTGGCCATGTGGCCTTGAACAACTTACTTTATCTCTCTGAGCCCATTCACTGGCTGCTGATGTTTGAGTAGAAGGAAAAAGGCTTTGTGGGTGGTTGGGTCAAATGGCTGGGAGGGGGAACAGTTAAGAGGACCCCAGTAGCTCCTGGGCCCTATATTTAAAAACAGGGTGAGGAATTTGTGTGTCTATGCAATTATTCAGCCATTTGTTCTGACCTTATCGTGACACAAAATTCTTCAGCTCCCCCTGGGAGTGATGGGGGTTTGGTGGGGGCAGAGTGAGGGGAAGGGTTTGTACTGCTCTCTCACCCAAGAGAGGGGAGGGGAGGGCCTAACCACACTATGCTGCGAAGCCTGGGCCACCTGGGGTGGGGGGTGCCCACACCCTGCCAGTGCCTTGCCCTCCCCTGCTGGAAGACACACCCTCTCCCTTTACCCTGTCTGGCAGGAACCTGCCCTATAGGCCCAGGTGGCACTGCCTCTCCCTTTCCCCACTTGAGAGGAGGTGGGGTTGGGGTGCAGGTGATTCAGAGGTGTGGAGGGAAGGGGAGGGACTGCGTAGGCTTCTGCACTAACATGATGACACATCGCATGTATGCACTTGGACTCAGTTCTCACCAGCCTGAGCACTGAGGCACAGGCCTCTGATTCCTGCTGATTTCCTGGGGTGAAGGTCAGACTGCTGGAGGAGGCAGCTAAGGCATATCCTCATCTTGCCCCCCATTAGTGTGGTAATATCCAACCAGCCTTTGAAGTGGGATGGTCCTAGTGTCTTAATTCCAAGGCTCATTAGCTATGTGATTCCAGGCAAACTACTTCACCTCTCTGGGCTTCAATTTCCTTAACTGAAAAATAGGGCACTAATATCTACCTTTTAGGATTATTGTGAGATCATGCAGGTATAATACCTAGTGCTAAGCCTGGCAGAGCAAACGGCAAGCTTTTGAATTGTCAGGACACTATACTTTTTCTGTATTCTGGCTCTGATACAGGCCTACACCCAGTTTTCTCCCAAGCCCATCCCTGTCTCTTTCTCTGTCCCTGAGGGCAGAGTGGACAGTTGGGGGAGGGAGCAGAGAGGAGACTGCTGCAGACTCCCCACCTTCCCCAAGTTTCAGGAGCTCATCTGGCCTGTGGGCTCTGAGAGAAGTTGGGGGAGGACCACTGGGTCCAGAATTTGGGTGGGAGAGGAGGAGACTACCTTACTCCCTTCCTCTTGTGCTTCCTTTCCAGGCCCTGGGGTGGCCAGAGCTGCCCTGACCTGGCCCAAGGCCAGGGCAGCACCAGCAATGTCAGCCTCAAGGTAGGAGAGAATGCAAAGGGGAGGCAAGGAATGGGCAGAAGCTCTGGGAGGGGCAGACCCTGAGAATCCTGACTCACAATTCAGACAACTGGAGTTCTCTAGTCCTTCCTCTGCCACTGATTCACTGGGCAGATCACTCCTCATCTCTGAACCTCAGTTTCTCCTTCTGCAAAATGGGGACAATAATTCTCTCAGAGCAGCTGTGAGAAATGAGGTAATGGATGTTGAACATCCAGTACGGGTTTAGATGTTCAGGAAACATGAGCTTCCTAACTCCTGGCACCCAGGGAAGCATGTAGGGTCTGCACCTATTCCCAGAACCCCCTTTCCCACACTTCCTGCTTTACCTTGGCCTCCTCCCATCTTTGGTCCCTGTTCTATGCTTCCTGGCATGGACCCCTGAGGGTGACCTCATTTTCTGGCCAGTTTTCCCATCTGTTTCATGGATTGGGCAGTACTGAGTGTCCTCCCCTTAGAGTTGGCTTGAGTAGCCATGTGTCTCTCTGTGGTCCGGAGTACCATTCATAATTACTAGTGCTTAACTGAGTACTTGTTATTGGCTGATCTCTGCATGGATTATCTCATGAAATCTTCACAGCATTCCCAGAAAGCAGGTACTGTTATTATCATGCCAATTTTATACATGGAGAATCTAAGATGCAAGAGGTATTCCAGCTAGGAAGTAGCAGAGCTAGGATTCAAGCCCAGGTCGCCACCTCCAGGCCCCACATGAATCACTCTCCCTCCTGGCTCTTGAGGTGTTCAGCCCCTGGTGAAGGAGAGGATGCATCTATTCATAGATGAGTAAATTGAGGCATTTGGGATCAAGGGTCCCTGCTAAAAGGAATTTTTGACCTCAGACTTGGCTGCTCTGTTGCCAAGAGCATAAACCCATCCTTGAAAACTGGTGGTTTTGGGAAAGGGAGGGCAGTGTCCACATGGGTCTGGTATCCTGGGCCCTATCCCCTCACCCCCACAGCCAGACTTGGCCCTGGTGGAGGACAATAGACACAGGTCAGGTTTGTCTCAATTTCAGGGAAACCCTCTTCCCTGACTCCCTCATGTCCCAGGTACATCACTATGCCCAGGTGTGCCTGGGAATCTCAAGTGGGAGAGTACTGGGGAGGTGGCTGCAGGCTCTTTGGAAACCTGGAGTGGGCAGACATGCCCACAAAGCCCCTAATCCCCCAGGCAGTTGATTCCAAAGGACTGGAGACCTGTGGATCTTGGGAAAGCAGTAGTTGGCCTGAGAGTTGGGTCCTCACTTGTGACATTACTCATGTCAGTATCCTCTCTCTGGGTCTCACTTTTCTCATATGTAAAATGGGAGAGGGTGAGTTAAATGCTGAGGGGCTTTCCCAGAGTTCTGCCCCCCCTTTATTTAGTTCATGGTCCTGGCAGCATCTCCTTAGGGAAGCTCTACTTCTCCTGTGCCAAGGAGGGCAGTCAAGGGTGATTAGGGGTGCCTGGAGGGCAGGGGGAAGATGCTGTCACCAGGTCCTGCCTCTGCTTTCCCTCAGACCCAAGCCAAGAGCCGTTCAGAGTGGGACCTTCAGGATGGGAGCCGTGGTTCCTGGCTTTGGAAGCGACGACACAGCTCAGGGGGGCCCACTCAGCCCCTGGGGCGCCTACAGAGGCCAGCTGTGGGCAGCACCTCCGACATGGCCAACTATGCCTCCACAGGCCTGGAGAGCCCAGCACTGGCAGCAGACCCTGCTGGTGCCAGGTACCCCTCATGCCTGGTGCCAGCTCCTGGACATTTGGAACAGGGAACCCCAGACTGCACTTGCTTGCAACCCCCATACATGGCCCCAGAGGTCCCTCTGAATCCTGAGCCACTTGGCAACATGAAAGACATGCTGCCCCACCCAGCATCCTTCCCTAAGGCAGAGGGGACAAAGGGCAAGCCTGCCACCCCAGGGCCAGTGCTGCCAGAGGCAGCTCAGATCCTACCTGAGCGTCCTTCTGCCAGGAGGACCCGCTACCACATCACTGTCATCCTGCAGGGGCGTGGGCAGACTCCTGGGGAAGAGGGTGAGGAGCCCAAACCGGCCCAACAAGCTCTCCACCCCTTCTGCCCTGAGGAATTCAGGGGCTGGCAGAATCCTTTTCAGGGGCCCCGCCCCATCACGGGGTGCCCAACTGACCCACCCCAGGAGTCCCGGCTAAGAGCTTCACGGCATCAGGAGAGCTCGGCTCAGCAGCAGGAGCTCCAGACCCCCTGGACACCTGGGTCCCCACGAAGACGGTGAGTATAGGTTGGTCCCCACGTGGGGTGGTGGGAGGAGAAACTGGCCTGGCTGCCCTTTCTGGGGGTCACTACCTCATCTCTAGATTTTCTCAACTCCAGGCCCATTCATTCAGCTCCCTGGGCATGAACTGACTCTGCCATTTCCTCCCCGCAACTTGCCTTCCTCTCTCTCCTCTCACCCATACTCACATTCCTGGTCCTGGAACCCACTGCTGCTCTCCTCCCCTGCCCACCTAAGGAGAGAGAGAGGATGAGGGAGGGGTCACCTCCTCAGCAACACCTACCACTCTCTGGTTCTGTTCAGGAGACCACAGAACCCACCTGGGAATAGGCACCAGCCAAGCTGCTGGGTGTCCTGGGGCAAGTTGCTTAACCAATCTGGTCCTAGAGTTGTGGAGTAGATTTGGTAACAGGAGATGAGGTGGTTACAGGGTTATGCTTTGAACTCTAGAGAGTTGTGCTGCCAAAATAGCAGAGATGCTTATTAATAACACCTCAGTTGCAGCAATAATTACCCACCCGGCTCTGTGTTGGTGGCCAAAGGAACAGACACTGAAATTCCCAATCTTCCTTGATTTTTATGTGTATTGAAATAACTCTCCCAGCTCTGCTTTGGGGCTCAGAAGTGAAAGGGTGGGTTCCCTAAAACTCATCTGGAAAGGGGTGAATTTGGCATCTCTCTAGGACCTCCAGGAAGGAGCACTGGGCCTCAAAAAGGGCTCTGAAAAGTTCCTAATGGTGATGGTCGTGGCTGTCATTTATGGGTTTCTAAACATAACCCTATTTTACCCTCACAACAGCGCCATGGAGTAGGACAAATCCTGCTCCGCACCCCAGGCCCTGAGCACAATGGGGAAACTAAGGCTCAGAGAGGTTACATCACTTGCCCAAAGTCAACTAATAAGTGAAGGGGCCAGAATTTGAATACGGATGCCTGTGTTCTAACCACCTCTCTATCCTGCCTCTCATAGAGGCCTCATTGGCCCTATGCAGACAGTGAAGGGTTGAGTGTGGTTGTTGTGCAAACTCCAGGGTTTTCTTTGACCCTGTGGAGGTGGGTTTGGTGGCACTGTGCTAGCAGAAGCAGCATCAGGGTGCCTGGTCCTGTGGCAGGGAAGAGGGACCTCAGCTGGCTCAGAGATCTGCTCTGGTGTCACAGCTGGAAGAGAAGGGCTGCACACAGGGAAGGTGGTGGAGGAGGTAGGCCTTGGAGAGAGGGCAGAAGAAGCAGTAGGTTTATCTGGGGGGACTGGGTCTGTACCTGCCACTCCCTGGCTATTTTTGGCCCACGTAAATGACAGACTCTGGCAGGAGGCTAGTGCTCACTTAGAGAGGAGGAAGTGGACCTCCAGGGATGGCATCCTGCTATGTCCCCAGGGTTCCCGGGCCAGCATTAGCAAATAATAGGGGGTAGAGATATGTGACACAGTTGGGTCCACAAGTGGGAATGTGTATGCATTCAAGGGGGTGTGTCTGTGTTCCAGTGTAGGTGAATTCCAAGAAGAGGAGGGCTTGGGGCTATGAGTTGGCTATGTGCATGTGTTATGAATGTGTGCTTGTGTCATTGTCTGTGTATTGCTGTGTCTCTGTAGCTCTGACTGTGTGTTTGTGGGTCTGATTGTAAGTCAACATAATGGTCTGTGTGTGTTTTTGTGCATGTGCTACTCTGTGGGTCTGTGCTGGTATCTATCTGTGTGTCAGTGTGTGCCAACGTGACATGGTGTGTGTTTGTGGGCATGTGGACCTGTAGACTGGTTTGGCTTAGTCTGGGGGTGACTCACAGGTAAGTGAGGAGAATCCAGGACTTGTTGGGTTAGAAAGGCTTTTTCCCACACTCTCCCCGCCCCTTCCTCAGCCTTTCCCTTCCACACACCTTGTTTGGAGGTCACAGGTTACCCTGCCAACAAATCCACTTCTGATATGGGGTCCTTGGAGGGCTCTGGGAATGGGCACTTTTCCTGGCCTATGAAAGGCTTTCTGTGTCATCAGGGTATATCTTCAGAGCAAGGACAAAAAGGGGGAGCTATCAACAGCCAGGTTCCAGGATAGTTTGAAGAACCTTGTAGCAGTCATGCCTGTCCAGGGATCAGTCAGGTCAACTGTCAAATGATGACTTCCCTGTCCCTAGAGGTATGCAAGCAGAAGCAAATGACCGAATGCTTGAGGAATGAATGATTATCAGGGGTGTTGTCCAGGACTTGGGTTGGGTTGAGAGAGGCATTGCTTTCTGACAATGGCTAATTTGATTATCAATGGCTTCCTCTGAAGCTGCTTTCCTGTCACTTTGCCAAAGCCTATGGGGCCTTCTAAATACAGTTTCTGTTTTTCTGTCTAATTCTTTGACCCCTGGACTCCTAGGATACCACCTTCATGGGAAAGTTGGCTTTGGATGAGCCTAACCAGAAACTAGAGCATCACCTAACACAATTAACAATGAATGAATGAGTGAATGAATGAATGAATGACTTAGAACTCAGGCTTTGTCCCTTAATATTAATGCCATTAGGGACAGGGAATCTCAGCAAATGGTAGTTGTTATTATTGTTATTCAGAAATGAAGAGGAGACTCAGTGGGGCTCAGCAAGGGGGTGAAACTCATGTAGGCAAAATTCCAACAAGGAGGACAGGGGTTCTGTTGGAAGAAAGGGGGCTCCTTAGTGAGGACAGGGGTGAGGGTCAGACGCTAAGTGAAGGGCTATGCATTTAGGGCTTCAGGTGTCTGATGGTGTCCTGCTCTCAGGAATCCTGGGAAAAGGATCGGGGCTCCTTCTTAGCCTACCACCTTCCCCATACACAAGGGTTTTCTGGGGGCACTCAAACCCTGTCCCAGGCCAGGCCATATGCTGTTATAGTCACCAGTGGTCTCCGAGTCAGGTCAGGCTTCCCTAGGCCTCAGTCCCTTTCATCTCTGCCCCCTCATAAAACCTGAGTCACTGCTGGGGCCACCAGGCAGGGTCAAAGTTCTGGGTTTCACTAGCTTAGGAGAGAGGAAAATAGAGATGGGGGAGGGAAGTTGGGGTACTGGGTCCATTTCTGGTCTTAACTTCCCTCAGAGTGGTCTAGGGTCTGCCTCATGGAAAGGAGGGGCAGAGCTGAAGACAGGCTAGGCCTGAGGCTGGGGATGAACAAGTTGACTTCATGGGTCCTTGGGGCCGAAGAATAGGATTGCCCTGGTCAATGTGACTTGGAAATCAGAATGGGGGCTGCATGGCCCCTCCAGGACTGCTGTGACCCCCTTTAAAAGCAAACTTTCAAGGCTTGACTGGTTTGGTTCAGTTGGTTGGGTACTGTCCAGCAAAGCAAAGGGTCGCTGGTTTGATTCCTGGTCAGGGCACATGCCTGAGTCATGGGCGCGTCTCTGGTTGAGGCGTGGGCAAGAGGCAACAAACTAATTGATGTTTTTCTCTCACATTAATGTTTCTCTCCCTTTCTTTCTCCCTCCCTTCCCCTCTCTCTAAAAATGCAATAAAATAAAATATAAAATAAAATAATATAAGCAAAGCTCCAAACCATCGAGTCTCAGTTACCAGGTAATTGAGGAGTTTGCTATGGGTGGTTAAGCACTTAGGGTTGGGGTTTAAGTCTTCCCTCTGATACTATGTGACTCTGGACAAGTTTCTTAACCTCTCTGAGCCCTTTATCCCCCTCACCTGCAAAGTGGGAATGTTTGTTCATAATTTATTAATAATTTATTCTTTACAAAGTATCAAATGCATGGGATTCTTTTGAAGATTCCATAGGACCATGAACATAAAGGATAACATAAAGCAAGGTGTTTGGCACAGAATAAGCCCTCAACAAATGGCTGTTGTTGTTACTATTAAAAAAGATTCACCAGAGAGTTTCTAGGGAGCTTAGAGGCCTTCTCAGACAATTGTTATTACTATCCCCCATTTAATAAAGGAGGTAATGGAGACCCAGAGAGATCAAAGAGGGTCAGAAAAGCAATAAGACCCTGGCCCCACCCCTTAAAAGAATGAAGGCAGGATGTGCTCTGCTGGAGAGGACCATTGGAATATCTAGATGTGATCAGAGCCTTCATCTTGGGAGCAGGAGGAAAGATGACTGCACATGGATTCAGATATGACTTCAATCCCCATCTTCAAATTTGGCAGGTGCATCACCCTGAGCCAGCCACTCCTCTTCTCTAACCCTGGGTTTCTTCATGTGTCCAATAGGGGAAATAATCACAGAGGAGAAAATGGAGGGAAAACGCATTTAAGTCCAAAGTGCTGGGTCCTGAGAAGCTTCATTAGGATCCACAGATGCACCCAGATGTGCTCTAGCAGTCATACTACAAGCTGGTGCTAGCACACAGGTGTCCCTACCTGCTTGTATTTGGTCACAATTCTCCAAGGTGACAAAGCGGACTTTATGAGCCCGCGTGTTAGTTTATAAGGCAAGTTTTTGTTCTTACTCTCTTATTGCATCCTGACAATAATCTTATGAAGCACACACTCTTCTTATTACAGTTTTGTGGCTTGAAATCCTGAAGCCCGAGGGGGAAAAGTAGCCTGCCCAAGGTTATCTAGCTAGTGAGTGGCAGGGCCAGGGGGAACCCAGCTCTGCTTGAAGACAAGGCTGGCCTTTCCCTCCCTTCCCTTATAAAGGCAGGAGCAGGGTCCGAACAGTGGCCTAGTTTTCAGCTGCCTGGTTTTCTAGTTTGGTGCTCTTGGAGGACTCCTTGGGCAGAGTCCCAGCCCCATCCACAGACCAGTGGGTCAGATCCTATGTCCTTTTTGCTCTATCCCTCCCCTCTCCTTCCAGGCTTAGGCCATAGCTTTACCCCTGGAAAGTCTCTGGCATAGGGGATCACCTGAAAGTGGGGAGAGGGCTGGGAGCATCATGTCTATTTTACAGATAAAGAAACAAAGGCCCCATAGATCAAATGACTCGCCTGAGGTTACCCACCTGACTTTGGCAGAAGTAGTTATTCTACACTACAGAGAGCCACCCTCACCACTCCTGACCTTGTCTCTCTTTTTTTCTGGCACCTCTGCAGGGAGCTGAGCCAGAGTGAGCCAAGTACTCTTCAGGACGGACTGCTGGAGCCCAACATGGAGGAGGCAGGCGGGTCCCCAGCTCAGACGGAGGCCCGAGTAGTGAGTGCCAGACTGACATGGCAGCAGCGGCCCCCTGCCCAGGAAGAGAATAGACATCGTTTTCACAAGGTGTCCTTGGTGTCAGAGGCCCACAGGGAAGCCCCTCAGGAGGAGATGTTTGAGTATAGTCACCGCGGAGAGGAAGTCAATGGTTTTGCTGCAGGGGGAGAAGAGACTGTGAATCACCAAGGCCCCCGAATTGGGGCTGACCCCAAGAGCTTCCAGAGCCATGGGCCCATCTTTTCCAAAAAGTACACACTACCTCCCAGGGAGAAAAGGCTGGTGGGGAGGCTGAAAGAGGCTGTGGACCAAAGTGATGGCAGCTCCCAAGACCCTAGGACTGAGCCGCCAAGCCTGGGAGCCATAGCAAGGACTGAGCTCTTGGTACCCCTGCCTGGGCCCCGTGAGCCAAGCCCCCACCCAGGTATGAGCCTTGAGAAACGGCGGGTGACACGCACTGTGCGGACCACTGTGGTGGTAGGAGGGCATGTGGACCAACGGGTGAGAAGCTCTGTGACCTTGGAGCCAGTGCTGCCTAGGGGCCGCAGTACTGTCCGGGCGGTGGTGGTGAGCCCCAGGGCTGAGGGCTTGCCCAGCCGCAGTCAGGCCCTGGAACTGCTAAGTAGTATTGTGCCTGCTGAGCAAAACCCACCTGCCAGCAGGCTTCCCAGGCCCATGCTTCTGGTGCCAAGGAGTCCAGGTCTGAGCAGCACAGTGGACACAGCCCTGGGGCAGCTCCCTGAGATGGGGACAACAGAGCCAAAAGACAGATCTGCCCCAGCCCCTGTAGGTATCCCAGAGCGTTCTCACCCACCTCAGAACCAAGAGGTCCCTGCAGCCCACCCAGACCAAGACCAGGGCCAAACTCAGGATACCAGGGCCCATGAGGTCCCAAGGGTGCAGGGAGCCTCCAACCCTACCCAGTTCCCTCTCCACACCTCTCAGGACCATGTACCAGTACCCTCTTCTCCCAGACTCCAGACCCACACCCCTTCCCTAAGCCTAGACCACCCTCCTGAGCAGCCTGTGGGGCCCTCTCACCAGAGGGTCCAGCTCATTCTTGACCCCCAGGGGCCCCAGGCCCTGCCTTCTGTAAAAAAGGAAGGGATCACAGGTCCCCCTGCTGCCACCATCATGTCCATGGTAAGGAGTGAGGCTGCTACTGTTCCTGGACAACCTCCATCCTCTGCAAGAAGGCAGTCTCTCTCCAGCCCAGGAAATCTTTCTACTCCATCTTCCCCAAGGAATAAGGTTGTTCAAGACTCTGCAAATGCCCCTATCTTCTCCTTTACCCAGATAGAGATAGTGCAGGTCCCTGATAGTCCTGCTCACACAGCCCCCACCCAAAAAGCAGTTGTGCAGGGTCCTGGTGCTCCTGCTGCTTCTTCCCCAAAACCAAGCAAGGTTGTCCAGGGCCCAGAAGGCAGGTCTAGCACCCAAAAAAATGTCGTCCAGGGTATTGAGAGCAGCCTTGGCCCTTCCCTCACCAAGGAAAAGTCTGTTCAAGGCCTGATTGCTCCCGTAATCCTATCCCCCCACAAGGATGAGGTTGTCCAGGGCTCTGAAGGGAGGCCTGTCTCATCTCCCACCCAAAAAGAGGTTGTCCAGGGCCCTGTTGTTCTCCCTGCTCCCTCCTCCTCAGTGGGCAAGGTGCCCCCCAGCCCAGCAGGGCCCCCGGCCCCAGAATCAATGGGAGCAGGGGCCAGCCCAGAGTCCCAGCTTATTCCTGACTCCACTGAAGACAAGATGCTCCTGGAGTCATCGAGGGAGGAGGAGGTGGCCCTGGATGCTGACCTGGAGATTTTCCTGGACACCCTGCGGAGCATGGAGTCTCCTGAGATTCTCCGTACTCATCGGCTGCCACGAGCCCCCCGCTCCTCTTACCTGGCCATGTATGCCACGCTACCTGCTATTGAGGAGGACCAGCCCAAGCCAGGGGTGCTGGGACCCAGCCCCCAGGAGGTGCCTACACTAGAAGAAAAGGAAGAAAAGGAGGAAGAGGAGGAAGAGGAGAAAGAGGAGGAGGAACCAGAGAACCCCTACCTGAGTGATGATGAGAAGCTCCAGCGAAGGCAGCAGAAAGCTGGGCCCAGCCCCTCCTGGCACTCCAGTCCTACCAGGCCCCCCCAGACCTCTTATTCTCCTCTGGAGATGATGAAGAAGCATGTCACAGATGCCAAGCGCTCCCACTCAGAGCCGGGGTCAGAGTGGCAGATGGGCACGAGGCCTACTTCCCGTCTTGGAGGCAGTCTTTTCTTTGGTGGTCTGGTGCCTACCACAAAGGAGGTCCTTGCCTTGGGATCACTGGGCACAAAACTATCTGCTCTACCTCCCCATGGGGCACCAGGGCTCAGAAAGGTACCAGGACAGCTGCCCCTGCTCTGCAGTGAAAGGTTGCCGACAGAGAAGCCTGAATATGCTGGGCCCCCTGAGGGCTGGGTGAGTGAGGCCTTGGTTGGGCAAGGGAGGGTACCTGGTCTCACCAGGGTTTGGGTGGTAAAAGGACCATGGTACTTGGAGGCAGAATCTTCAGAGGCAGAGGTTTGGACCTTATGTTTGGGCCTGAGGTATGGCTCAGTGTGACCCTGTACAAGCTACATCTCTCTAGGCCTCAGGCTCCCTGTCCAAACAGGAAGAGGTTTGTACTGTGGATTCCCAAGGGCTGAGTGGCTCCAATTTCTTGGAAGCCGGGGAAAAGGAATAATAGAGACGCAGCTCCTGGGACAGGGTGGGTTGGGGACAAATGTGGTGTGCTCTGTGGGGGTAGAGACTAATACGAAGGATGTGGGATGCTTGGAACGGCAGGCTGTGGGAGGCAGTAAAAAGACAACCCCATAAGACTTCTTACCACTCACTGCCTCCATTCCAGAGCCCAGCATCGAAGACCCAGGGCAAACGGAATACCAGGCCAGGAAAGGTAGGTGGGTGGAGGGCAAGTGTGTGGGAGGAGGCAACAGAAGGTGGAATCTTGAGCAGAGCCTGAGGACCCCTTCTTCTGTGTCTTCTCCAGGTGATCCTCTTCTCAGAGCCTGGCTGCCAAGGCAGCAGCAGGAAGGTTTGGGAAGACATTGCTGATGCCTCTGGCTGGGCCCAGGTGGCCTCCATAAGGGTGCTTCGAGGCTGGTGAGTGCAGAGTGCCTGAGGAGGGAGGGCCTGCCTGTGAACCTGGGGCAGTGGGGGCAGCAAGTACAGCGAGAAGTTCTCAGGCCAACCTGGCAGGAACCTCCTCAGCTATCTAGAAACTCCGCCTTGTGGGTACGTTCTCTCCCACCCAGTGACCCTGGTTCCCTGTGTCCACAGCTGGGTGCTATATGAAGAGCCAGAGTTCCAGGGCCAGAAGCTGGTCCTGCCTGAAGGAGATGTGGAACTCAGAGCCTCGGGGCCAGCGTGGAGTCTCAAAAGCATCGGGTCCCTGAGGAGGGTTGTCCGGGTGAGCGGGATGGAGTTGGGGGCTGGATGTTGCCCTGTCTACCCTGGGCCCCAGGCCCTGAGGAGGAAGAAAGCCTCAGGTGCCTAGAGTTGGAATCTCTGGGATAGATCATACTGAGTAGGAGACAGAAGGGTTAGGGTTGTTATGGACTCACCTATAGATTCCTGACCGTGGAGCCAGCTGGAGAGTGCTCAGCCTGGTTTGAGGAGGTGGGGCCAGGCAGAGGCCAATCCCCAGCTTGGGAAAGCAGCCTGGGGAAGTTTGAACTGGCTCTGGAGAAAGATTTCATTAGAACAGCAGAAACAAGTGGGGCTGGGTATGGGTGCTCCCCCATCACCAGGGCCCAGGCTCTTAGGCCCACACTAAGGCCCTGGGTGCTTTGGACATTTGTTCTTTCATTGGCTCAAGGATGCTTGATAATGTTTGCTGTGTGTCAGCTACCACACCAGGCAATGGGGCTGGGGGAAACCTGCTCTCTGCCTTGCTGGGCTCAGGGTCAAGCTAGGGTCTCAGGATGGGGTTTGAAGCAGAAACACCATATAATAAGATTAGGGATTTATAAACACCCCTCTGGCTACCAGGAGAAGAGACTGGATGGGGAACCAAGGCAGGAAGCCCAGGAAGGACTGTGACATCCAGCTCAGGAACATTCCTGAATTTTGAGGGTGAGGTGTGTGGTTGGAAAAGACATTATAGTTTCACGTCTGTAAAGCGGGGAAAACAACATCATTTTTATAACACCAATTCACAAACTACCAAAATTAAACTTGACAAAACCATCTTGGCCACTAGGGAGAACCAGAATACAAAGCAGGGCCGGTCCGGTGTTTTGTTTTGCGTTTTTGTTTTTAATGAGAGGAGGAGTAACTCTGAGTCCAGAGCCGTCGCCATCCTCCTGGTAAGAGAGGGCAAGAGCTGATGATCCTTAACCAGGGCAGTGGCGCAACCAAGCAAAGGGGACAGTTTCAAAGCCTTTCCAGAAACACACAAACGTTTGTAGACAATTTATTGTGATCTCATCGTTGTGTGGAAGCTAACGAGGTACAAGAGAAAAACAAGGGCTTTGAGGTCAGATGGACCTGGATTCATTTGATCAATTCAGTACTGATTGGACACTTAGTGTCTTCAGGCACATGGGTGGTGCTGGGTGAACAAAAACTAAACTGCTCTGTTCTTGGCCCTGCTTACAGGCTGTGTGCCCTTGGGCAGGCTGCTTAACTTCACTGAGCCTCTTTCCTAGTCTGAGAATGGAGTGATAACTCCCATTGACAGGACCAAGTGAGATGGGGTAGGATACCCTTAGCAAAGTGCCTTGCAATCTGTGGATGCTTCATAAACATGTGGTGAAGGAGGGAGTCAATGAAAATGGTGCTGGTGAGGAAGAAACACTTAGAATGTGGAGAGGACCTGCTGATTCCTGGGATAAGGTGCAGGTGGAACCAGTCTGGACAGAGGCAGGAATTATACTTCAAGGAATAGTCGGAGTTAGACCTCAGGAAGTAGCTCTCCATCCCACCTGTCCCTCCAGCAGGCTGGAAGTCCAGCTACCCAGAGGCAAGGCAAAGGGCATGGTACTTGGCAGGCTTCTGCTGAGAACTTTGGTCTCAGGTCCTGAAGGTTCAGGGCGGGACCAGCAAGGACTTTGGTGTTGGGATTGTCTAGCTGGCCTTAAGGGTACACCCCAGTCATCCTCTTGGCTTCTGGGGAGACAGTCACAAAAGTTTCCCCAAAGTCTCCTGGAGCCCCAGCTGGGCAGATTTGGGGAAGCAGGTATGGATGTGGGTAGTCTCTGAGATGTGCTGTTTCACACTTCATTTTTCCACCCTCTCCTTCAGGACTACATTACCCCAGAGATCAGCCTGTACTCTGAGAAGGGCCTCAAGGGGGAGCAAGTGAAGCTAACCAAGTCCTTGGAGGACCCCGAGAGCCTGAAGAAGCCCATGCAGGTGGCATCTGCCACTGTCTCTGCAGGACTGTGAGTCTGGGCTGTTCTGGAATCCCTTCATTTAACATTCACTGTGCTGGGTGCTGCAGACACAGAAGCAACAGGATACAGGTCCTGTCCTCAAGAAGTACTTAGTCTACTGTTGGGGACAGGGAAGTAAGCAGACAGTGGCAATCCAGGGTTCCGGGATGGGGGAGCACAGAGCTGTGGGAATACAGAAAAGCACCAAACCAGCCTGAGGTCACAGAGGCCTTCCAGGAGGAGGAGATGCCTCAGCTGGGAGGAGTTGCCCCAGAAGAATCTAAGCTCCTTGAGGACAGGGATTGTGTATATTTAGTTCACTACTGTATCCCTGATGCCTAAAGCAGGGCCTGGCATGGGGTAGATGCCCCTAGATGTTTGTTAATTGAATGAATGGGGGAAAGAGTATACCCAGCAAAGGGAACAGCACCTGCAAAGATCCAGAGGTGAGAGATCCAAGCTTTGAAAATCCAGTCTGTTCAGAGAAAGCAGCAAATGGGGAGATGTGAGGCCTAGGAGGAAGGCAGGGGGACAGACTGAAGGGCTTCTTTGCGCAGCTGGACTGTATTATCAGGCTAACAGGAAATTACAGAGGATTTTTAAGCAGGTCTGTGTTCTAGAAAGAACTCTCCAGCTGCTGTGTGAAGTGAGAGAGGACCAGGCCAGAGGAAGGGACACTGATGGAATGGCTACTGCCTGACATTATGGGGGCCTTCAAAGTCCCCTTGACAGAGGCCTCTCCCCAAAGACTTCCTTCTCCTCTCTAAGCCTTCCCTCCCATCCACCAATCTGTGTCCCCAGGTGTTTGGGGTGAAGCTACCTCTCTGCCTCCCCCAGGTGGCTGCTGTACCCCAAACCCTTCTTTGAAGGCACTCCCTGCATCCTGGAACCTGGAGAGTACCCCAACTCTGAGGCCTGGGGTACATCAGACCCCAGCGTGGGCTCCCTGAAGCCCATGAAATTGGTAAGGAGTAGGTAGTTCCAAGTAGCCTTGTCCTACAGTCTGGGGGAAGAGGCAGGGCCTGGGAGCTCCTACAGGGAATGAGACTGGAGGAGAGGTGGGATTACCCAAGAGGTGGGGGGTAGGGAGAACATGGGGTTGGCCATTTTTAGGGGTCTCAGAATCAAGTAAATCCTAGGTCACCAGCCCCATCTGCCTTCCCCCACCTCTGGGCTGGTGTCTCAGCTCTGTCTCCTCTGCAGGGCTGCCCAAGAGTGGAGAAGCCAGGGGAGCCCAAGGTAAGAGTCTGGGCTTCCGGGTCAAAAAGGACCTTTGGGCGGGTTTTGTGTATGTGTGTGGCTATCGTGGCCTGGACGGGAAGATAGGAGAGAAAGGTCCTGGGAGTCAGCAGCTGAGTCTTGGAAGGTAGAACCTAATGGGCTCACTGGGAACTGGCTGTTGATATGTAAGGACCAGGCCAGAGGTCAGAGAAGAGACTGGAGTTAGGGCATGGGGCCCAGTGAGGGAGTAGGAGGGCTTAGCTATACGGGCTGATGCTGGGCAGAGACATCCTGGACTGGCTGGGTATGTTTGGGTCCAGATCACTCCCCACCAACCTGACCACCCCTTCCCCCAGGCTGTGGTGTATGAGGCACCAGACTTTCAGGGCCGAAGCTGGGAAGTGAGCAGAGACATCTACAACCTTCAGCAGCCAGAGGACAGCCACAGCCCCCACCTGGCCTCCGTGGGGTCCCTGCGAGTTCTTGGAGGCTGGTAAGGAATCAGGATCCTTCCTTCTACTTTATCCACCCCACTGGTCTCTACTCTGGGGGTGGGAAGTGATCATCTGGGTTGCCTGTGGGTGGGGGCAGCTGTCTTACACCTCCAGGGGCCTGCTCTGACTGAGTCTGTTTGTCTGCCTCCACCCTCCTGCAGCTGGGTGGGCTATGAGAAGGAAGGCTTCCGGGGCCACCAGTATCTGCTGGAGGAGGGGGAATACCCTGATTGGTCACACTGGGGAGGCTATGATGAGGCGTTGATCTCTCTTCGGGTCATCCGGACGGTAAGCAACATCAATTGGGCCATCCCTCCGCCCCTGGTCACAGCCATACTCCTCCCTAACCGCCCCCCCCCCCAGTATAATTAGTTGAGGGAAGAATTTGTGTTCTATCTCCCTCTTCTCCAGAGCATTTGAAGTGTTCCCTGAGGTCTAGCCTCTCTCCCTCCAGCTCCTTTTCTCCAGGCCACACTGGTCACCTGACCCCAAAGTCTCCTAGTGGTCTGCCTCCCTGGGGTCTGGTCACTCCCAGGGGTTTCAGTGGGTGGGCGGGAGAGACCTGACTGTTCCTGGGGCCCAGGACTTCTCGGATCCGGCCGTGGTGCTGTTTGAGGCCATGGACTTCGAGGGGCACCACGTAGAGGTGAGCGAGGCATTGCCGGACGTGGAACTGGCGGGACACCGCACGCACACGCAGGCTATCCACGTGCTCAGCGGCGTGTGAGTGACAGCGGGGCGGGCCGGGGCGGTTCCAACAGAGGTGCCGGCTCCGCCCCGCTGATCCAAGCCTCTCCCTTTCTGTAGGTGGGTGGCCTATCAGGAGGTGGGCTTCTCTGGGGAACAGTATGTGCTGGAGAAAGGAGTGTACCGCAACTGCGACGACTGGGGCGCAGGCAACAGCGCCCTCGCCTCGCTTCAGCCGGTCCTGCAGGTGCGATCCAAAGGCGGGGCCTCTGGGAGGGTGGGACCTAGAGCCTGTGAGGTGCCCGCTGCAAGGGGGAGGGTGGGGGTAGAGCCTCTGGGAAGGGGCGGATCTAATGACAGGAGACTGGAGCGCCACATCTGGGGTCGGGAATTCTGAAGCCGGAGGAGCTAAGGCGAGGGGCTGGTTCCCTCCTTATGTTTCGAAACTTTGATCTCTCCTTTCAGGTTGAGGAGCACAATCTGCACTTTGTCTCAGAGGTAAGGAGCTTGTGGAGGCCAATGTCTCTTCCCTCATTTCAGATCTCTCCCTCTCTTCCCCATTTTCTCTCCTTCACTCTTACCTATTCCCGCCTTCGCCCCCAGATTCAGCTTTTCTCGGGTCCCGACTTCCTGGGAGACCACATCTCCTTCGAGGATGATCAGGCCTCTCTGCCCTCTTGTTTCCAGCCTCAGTCCTGCCTCGTCCACGGTGGCAGGTGAGGATGTGGGGGAGGGAAGTTCGGGGCAGGCGAACCGGCCCTGAAGCGTTGAACTCAGTTTGGAAATTGGAGCTGCAGAAAGAGAGTCTTTATTTCAAATGATTTCCTTACTCTGGTTTCATTGAAATGAGCTCTTCTGTCCCGAAGCATCAAATCTTTAGAAAAGCAAAGCAAAATTAAGTTTTAATGGAAATGTAAAACTTGTAGATAATATAGTATAAAGAACCCCAATCTTGTTTCATCTATCCCTCTGCCATTTTTTTAGTGGAGTATTTAAAATTCCCGGCTCAGCCCTGGCTGGTGTGGCTCAGTGGACTGAGTGCTGGCCTGTGAACCGAGGGGTCGCTGGTTCGATTCCTCGTCGGGGCGCATGCCTGGGTTGTGGGCCAGGTCCCCCCCATTGGGGGCACATGAGAGGCAACCACACATTGATGTTTCTATCCCTCTTTCCTTCCCTTCCCCCTTCTCTAAAAATAAATAAAACCTTTAAAAAAAAAATTCCCGGCTCAACATAAAATTTCGCAGGTAAATACGTAAGCATGTATATCTAATAAGAAAAGGCCCTCCACACACACACATACATACAACCACAAGTTATAACATCTAATAAAATTAACAATAATTAATAATACCTAATACCCAGACCTGGTCCAATTTCTCCTGTTTCAAAACATGCCTTTTAGAAGAAGAGAAAAACCAAAAAAAATCAAGAGCCTTTTTATTATTTATTTATGTATTTATTTGTAGAAACATTGCTTGGTTGGTTCTTGTATTTGCCCGACCGGGGATCCAACAACAGCCTTGGCATATCTGTAAAATGCTTTAAGCAACTGAGCTCCCATGGCTAGGGCAAAACATGCCTTTTTGAACTGGTTTGTTTTTCTCAGGATCCAAACAAGGTCCACGCATTGCATTTGATTGATTTGCTCTCTCTGGTATATAACAAGCCTCCCGCCTCCCCCCGCCCCCCAACTTTTTCATTCTGTTTTACGCCGTTTATTTGTTTGAAGAATCCCAATAATTTGCCCTGTGAGTTTCCCTTCTTCTGTGTTTGGCTGATTGCTTCCTAGTCTTGTCGTTTAACTTGTTTTTCTGTGCCCCATATTTTCCATAAACTGGTAGTTAGATCTGGAGGATTGATGATATTAAAGGTGTTTTGCTTTGTTTTTTTGGCAAGACTATGTGGTGCTGTGGATGTCCACTGCCTAACACCAGGAGGCCTGTGTCCGCTTGTCCCACTTTCAGTGACGTTAAGGTGCCTACATCATAAGATTTCCCATCTACCTTTCACCTAATGGTTTTAGTATGTATTGATAATTGACTAGATCCATGACTTCTTTAGAAGTTACAAAATAATGATTTTCTAATTTTTGTTATGCTTTCTACATGTATTAGCTGGACTGAGAATTTCCCTTTTCAACCATTTACCTATACAAAAAGAAAAAAGGCAGTTTGATTTTTCCCAAGGATCAATGTTTGCCCCTTTCTCTTTTTTTTTTTTTCAAGTTTAAAATTTTCTTTTTTTATATATATCTTATTGATTATGCTATTACAGTTGTCCCATTCCCCATCCCCCACCCCCGCCCTGCACACCCCTTCCCCCCCACACTCCCCCTCTTTAGTTCATGTCCATGGTCATATATATGAGTTCTTTGGCTTCTACATTTCCTATACTATTCTTAACCTCCCCCTGTCTATCTTCTACCTACCATTTATGCTTCTTATTCCTTGTACCTTTTCCCCCTCTCTCCCCACCCACCCCCCTGATGATAACCCTCCATGTGATCTCCATTTCTGTG